>PVJA010015349.1:0-45507 GCA_004027025.1 Myocastor coypus | reverse complement strand
AATGCAGGATGACCACGTAGGAGAACATCAGCAGGACAAAGCTCACCGTGCAGATGGCCCCACTGTTGGACACCAAGAGCAGGTTGACCATGTAGGTGTCTGCACAGGCAAGTTCCAAGAGGGGCTGCAAGTCACAGAAATAGTGATCAATCTCATTAGGGCCACAGAAAGGCAGGCTCAAGGCCAGAAAAATCTGAACTGAAGAATGCACACAGGATCCCACCCAGGCCACAGCCACCAACACACCACAGACCCTGTGGTTCATGATGGTCGTGTAGTGCAGGGGCTTACAGATGGCCACATAGCGGTCCACAGCCATGAGGATCAGGATGAAGATCTCCAGGCAGCTAAAGAAATGGAAAGTGAAGACTTGGATGAAGCACTCAGTGAAAGTAATAGTGGCCTTTTTGCAAAGGGAGTCCACAATCATTCTAGGGGCTATGGAAGTAGAGAAGCAGGTGTCCGATAGGGACAAATAGAAAAGGAAGAAGTACATTGGACTGCCAAGGGCACGGCTCGTCCTGAGGGTTATAATAATTAGCAAGTTGCCCCACAGTGTCCCCAGGTAGAAAAGCAGAAACGTGACAAAAACTATTTTCTTCCAGACAGGATCTTGTGTCAACCCGAGCAGAATGAACTCAGTCACGTTGTTGTTCAGGTGCATGGCTTTGTGAGCAATCAGGACAGACTCTGAAACAATTCACCTGCGAAAGATGATAGATTTCATTCTTGTTGTATTATGAGGAGTCCTAAAATGTTTGCTGTAATTAGCTGTGATGGTCTGTGAAATTATGCCACTTTTAAAGCAAAAGCAATGCTAACTTATTCAATGCAATCTATGTATGATTTCTTAATATATTAACTGCAAAGTTGGCCCCTCCTCTGTTCGTTTTGACCCATACAGTTTGATGAATCTAAGATAAGATTTTGTATGTGATGATTTTTTTTAAAAAGAGAAAGTTATTTTTTAAAAATCATTAGAAATGATTGAAATTTTCATTAAATTAAGCAATAGGAATTCAACAATTTTCACTATATTGCATGATGTTATCTTCAAATTTATTATTTAGATAATGGAACATAAACCTGCCTATAATTTATAATAAATTACAAATAACGAAATAAAAATAAAGTAAAAAGAATTAATAATAGATTTCTCCCTTCTAAGACCAGTAAGATTCAGGTGTAAAATTAGCTCAATTATCTTGCATGTACACATAGATATAACTTTTCAAATTGTTCTTATCTTGATCCTAGGTTTTTTTCCCCTTTTCTGATAAAACTATTCACATAAAGCTATTTGTTAGCTCCAATGAGATTCTGATAAATTTTCACATTTACTTTATTTCATTTTGTTTTATATTATTTTATTTTTTTATTATTTCTAGCTCAGCCTGCCCTGGTGGCGGGCCTGGCACAGCACATGGTGCCAGGGATGGAACCATGGTCCTTCGGTTGCCAAAACTTTTCTAAGCAGGCACTTCAGACTCCTGAACCATCTTGCTGATCAAATTTTTCACATTTAATTAATTGAAAATTATGATATAATAATATATGTGCTTTCATTCCATTTTATATCAGAAAATATTGATGTCTTTTTTATCATGTTTAACTTAAGATCTACTGAAATGTCTTCATAACTGATGAGTATCCATAACAAACCCTATGCTACACTCTACTGCACACAGGTGTCTGTACGTGCTATATGTCACCTGTTCAGTAAAATAACACAAATGTTTACTATCAGTAACTACATGCTAAGCTTCAATTTTCTTCTAAAATGTATCATTTTGATTAGAATATCAATGATTGTCAGAAAATATCAATTCCAAGCTAAGTCAAAGATGTTTGATATTCAGAAAACCAGTGGTGATAAGCTCAGTTACCTATGTTATAGAGTAATAGTATCGTGAAGATTCTCTGCAGGAGGGTTGAAAATGTAAGTTAACAGACCAAAAATTGGAGAAAAAGAAGGGCTATGAGGATAGCCAATATTTTGGCCCTAGACCTTCAAGGTCAATAAGCACTCCGGGCATAAGAGAACCTGTGCTCTAATATCCTATAACTCAAAGGTGTCTCAAATGTTCTGGTCAAGGAGATTATGGGACCTCAGAGAAAGGGATAAATGCACTATAGTGTGTCTAAAGAGAGTCACCCAAAGAAAAATATTCTCTCAGGCTTTCACAGAAAGCAAACTGACCAAGAAATGGCCATGACTCATCCCAAATGCTGACACTGAAAATAGTTCTACAAAGCACTATATATGGTTTCAAAGTTAATCCTGAGGGAATTTGAACTTAAAAGATACAAAAGATGAATATTTTGTTATGCAGGTCTTGCTTTCACTTGCCCTTGATCACCCAGCAAAAAAGCTTAACTACAAGGCATGAAACACAGAGCTAGATTGGCGAGATAAGCTGTAGGAGGCTTGTATCAATAGCTTCCAACGTTGCAAGTTTCACTGGTGGCCCACCGCAATTGTGGAACACTGGACTGTGTATGCATCTGTTTCCTCTTAATTCAAAGAGAAGGATTTTTTTTTTCTTTCCTTAGCAACATCAATAGGAAGGTGGGACATGCACACATACTGTACTCTGTATAACTACTGTGACGACAATGTGCAGTGTGTCAACTGTTAAAAAAATTAGTGTTTATTTAATGTTAATATTAACATTAAATAATGTAACTGTTATTTGTTTGATCAGTCTTATACACCGAAATCCATTAATCTAAACTGCTACAATGATTCAAATATGTAATATGATCATTGTTACATTTTTCTGTTTTGAAATTCTGTACTATAAGTAAAAATAAATAAATAAATACCTAAAGATTAAGTATATATATATATATATATATATATATATATATATCCAGCAGGATGGCTCAGTGGCCTAAAGCACCTGTTTAGGAAAGCTTAGGCGGCTGCAGGGACCATGATTCGATCCCTGGCACCACATGCTGCTCCAGCCCTGCCCTCAGGGCAGGCTGAGCTGGCTATAAAAATAAATAAATAAATAAATAAACAAACAAAAGCTCTGAAACAATAAAAAAAATTGTAAAAAAAAAATATATATATAATTTTGAAAAGAATGTGATACATTTCATTGTCCATTTTAGCAATCAAATATAATCTTCAAGTATATTTGTGAATGATGTATTTAACACATAACAAAGAACAGAATTTTTTTTTGTAATTTATAATATATCAGACTTTTCAGTCCATAATTTTCTTTATCTATTTTATAAAATACAACTCTCAAAACAATCAGGAATGTAAGGATTCATTTCAAAATTAAAAGGACACTGATGTCATTTATCAATTCATTTAAGGTCACCCGACACTTGCTCAAGGACCAGGTGATGAGTGTCAGTCCCCAAAATCCCACATCCTGGAAGGCACTGGGGACACTCAAGTTCAAACGACTTGCCATTTTCAAGAGCCATGATATAAATGCCTTTTCCTCTTTCTCAAAATAAAGCAGTGTTCAACTTTGAAATCTCACTCACTTGGATAGAATTTGAATTCAAATTTAGGAGATATTGTGAATTTTCCTCAGTGGGGAAACCATTTTCAAAACTTTCTAGTTAAAAGGATGTTAATCAAACAGTCTACAATATAAAATATAAAACCTTAACTGTTATGCATTTCAATGTATCTTAAAAGAATCAATTGACTTACATCACGCTACTAATATTCTACTCCAAGAATAAATTATTATAGTTAATTCTATATTCAACATTATAAACTTCTCCCAAACTCAAACCTACTCTTAAGACTTTGATAAAGTTATTTGTTCTGTACCTCAAAGGAAAGTTTAGCTGTCTCTGTGTATGCATTGATCTTGAGGAAAAGATCATGAAACAAATAAATTGAGTTTATATTTTAATCATTACAATAAGGATAATACAATAAACCTATTGCAATAGGTTTTATTTAAATAAAAGATGGGTTGATTATAAAATATTAACATTTAAAAATATCAGTCATTAGCCAGGCGTGGTGGTGCACGCCTGTAATCCCAGCACTCAGGAGGCTGAGGCAGGAGAATCAGTGCAAGTTCGAGACCAGCCTGGGCTACAAAAATGAGCTCAAGGCCAGCCTGAACTTCATAGTGAGACCCTGTCTCAAAAAAATAAATAAATAAATAAAATAAAATAATAAAATAATAAAATAAAAATATCAGTCATTGAATATAATGAGATGTATAAGTCTCACATTATAAACTTCACCTCCATTAATGTGTATCTTTTAGAAAAAAATGGATTGAAAGAGCATTACATAGATAGATATACAGATGACGTATAGTTAGCTTTTATTATTAATTTCATTATTGTATCTATTTCTAGAGGAAGACTATTTTGTTTTGTACCAGATTTTTCAGTAAACGTAGTTGAAAATCCTTTGTCAAATATGTAATAGTTTCAGAATCAAATTAAGTACCTGAAAACATCTATTATAATGTCCATTTAGATCTTTTTCAGTCCATCTCATGATGTGTTACTTTAATCAGATATTATTAGTATTTAACATTGTTTTCATTTAAGTATATGTGAAGTATTTATTTTGCAGATAAACTAACGTATCTTGCAATCTACCATCCACGAGGAATATCTAGATATATGGAAGTCATTATCTAGAAAGTAGAGAAGATCGATCTTAAAACGTTTTTTTCAACATCTGCACAAAAAAGAACATGGTTCTCAAATCAAGAAAGATTTATTGAAAAAAAAAGAAATATTCACTGAATCTGTTATAACCAGCGTAGGTTCAAGATACAATGGAAAAATATTGAAGGTTAATAAATGTATATTATTCAATTATTGTATACGAATAACTTACAATCTAAAGGTAAAAACCTATGTATTGTCGGTACATAATATACAGACTTACCTTGCTTTCTCCCTTCTTCCTGCAGTGCCACTTTAATTGCAGCTCCTGAAATCATCTGATTACCTGAAAACGTATTATATAAATATTATTCAAGGTAAAAGGCTTATTTTGTTCTGAAATACTTCATCTATTCTCCTATTTCCTATACCAAGAATATCAACAAAACCCAATGTGGGTTCTTGTTTGGATTTTCCTCTTGTTTCCGAAGCTTGTGTCTCAATTACTCTCTCGTTGTTGGGAAAAATACCTGACAGGAGAAATGCAGGAAGCAAATGTATGCCTGGTCACAGTTTCTGGAGGTTAGCTGGCACCAAGACAGACTGGCACATGGCAGAGGTTAGCAATTCATGGCAGCAGAAGGCAGCAAAACCATAGGAGCATAGGGGAGAAGAAAGGGCAAAAGAGGCGGCAGAAAGCAAGCCTATCTTTGTGTCTCTCTCATGTTTCATTTAGACTATCTGCCCCAGCGTGGGTACGGCACTCACACCCACAAGCCCAGCAGTACTCAGACCCAGAATCCCAGTCTTGGATCCTTAATTAATCCCAAATTCTAGAACTGCACCTCTAAAACTCCATGAGGGATTTGGAAAACAAGTACACACAGACCATAACAGCATGCAAAAAGAGTGTATTGTAGTAAAGATACAAATGGATTTAAAGTAGAAAATTAGACTAGACTACTCTGTTAATGTGATCTCTCTTTTTCCAAAGATGAAAAACAGTCTGAAGCTTACCAATTGGAGGAGGATATAAATCAGGGACAGATACCTCCATTCCTTTCTGATAGTAGCATTTTCATGCATCACTGAGGACGAAAAGTCCCTCCTATTCTAGGGGTAATTGTTCAAGCAACAATGACATAAGGTCTGGCCATCCTAGAGGACATGGCTCCCCAAGGTGCCCTCCGCATAGCTGGTTAACAAAGGCACAAAACATGTTAATTTCTGGTTCTCCTAGTTAGACTGAATGACAAATTCCTCCTTCCAATCAGAGTAGTTAATGGAAACAACCACATTATTACTTAAGAAATAATATTAATTTTAATGTTGTTTTCATTACATATAATTTATATTTAACTATGTTTAATTTTATCAGCATGAATATTAATTTTCGGTTTTCCTAATTAGACTGAAATAGTGAAAAGCTCCTCCTTCCAATCAGAGTAATTAACAGAAGCAATGGCCTTTGCCTAAATTTACCAGGAAAAAATATAATAGGACCATGAAGAGGGTCTTAGAGAGAATAATATAATATTATTAGTGAGAAAAGAAAAGAGGAGGACAAGAGCACAATCTTGCACTCGTTCAAAACCCTATTTTTTTGTAGTTTGCTATAAGGCAATCATCTCTAAGTATGCTAGTTCTTGAAAAATACAGGACAGGGAAGGGACTTTTGTATTCTGTAAACAGGGATTCTATGATGTGGGTATTACATTCCCCGTGCCACAGCTACAGATTTGTAGCAGTTGCTCTGATAATTTGGAAGCACACCTAATATTGGCTAGAATATGATTGGTGTCACGTATTTTTTTTTTTTTTGTCTTTTTGAAACAGGGTCTCACTATGCAGTTCAGGCTGGCCTTGAGCTCACTTTTGTAGTCCAGACTGGTCTCGAACTCACACTGATCCTCCTGCCTCAGCCTCCCGAGTGCTCGGATTACAGGTGTGCACCACCACGCCCGGCTGGTGTCATGTATTTCTTAAAATTAATTTCCATTTGTATTTCTCTAAATCAAGTAGAACTGAGAACTAGGAAAACATTTTTCTTGGACTAATTTCATTTCACAAGAATGTGATACCTTCTCATATACTGTGTTGTAGGCTCTTATAATTTGAACCTTCAGTTATTTTACAAAGCGTGTGTTATAAATACTTCACAGAAAAAATTGTAACTCAGATTTTAATGTCCTTGCTCAAGTTACAAAGTTGATAAATTGAATAATAAAATTTGCTCTAATGAGCTTTTATTCCCCAGTTTTCACTATCTCCACACATTTTCTTTACTCTAGACTAAACTGAAAACACCAAGGAATATTATAAAGTAATGATGAAAGACATTTCTATTCACCAAGAAATGGTGACTCAAGCTGATGTAACCTGAAACTCACAACAAGACAATGAAATTGAACGATGTAGTCACAGAATACATGAATGTAAATGTTCACCACGAATTGAATATGTGATGGTATGAATTTGAGGAGCTGCTTACATGAAAATTTTGTGTAATAATCATTTATGAAAAAATAATTTATGTAATGACATTGTCTTAGTCACTTTTCACTCGTTGCTGGGACAAATACCCGACACCCAAGATGAAGGAAGGAAAGATTTATTCAGCTCAGTTTGTGGAGGTTTCAGTCTATATTCGACTGTCCCAAGGCTGAGTGGAACAGGGCAGAGAGCATCCAGTTCATGGCGGTGGAACAGCAACAAAATGGTGGCAAATGTAGCCAACCAAACAGGGCAGCAGAGCAACAGCTCTAGACTGTCTCTCTGTCTCTCTTTATATTACATTCAGGCTGTGTGCCTCAGCCCCCGCCTTAGGCTACACCCATAATCCCAGAAGTACTTAGATTCATAATCCCATCAGTACTAAAACCCATAATCCCAGGGATGATGGATCAAGTCTCAAACTCTAGAAGTCCCTGCCCCCTGACTCATAAGGCTTTGGGGGGACAACTAGACATAAACCATAACAGATGTCCTGTGAGGTAATCTAAGTAACACTTAGAGTGCCTGCCCTTAGAATACCAAGTAGGCACCTGTCCGCCCACCCCACAGCAGGCTCCCAACTCCAACAGCCTGCATGGCCCCCAACATGCACACAGTGCCCAGGAGATGACAAAATTACACTGTTTGCATCACGTGCAGCGTTTGGGGATGGATAACAGCTCCCTGAGCATCTGTAGCAGGTTTGGATGGCAAACAATGGTTATAGCACTCTGCACAAGGTCAAGACACAAGGCTTCCAGTGGGAACCATACCTGCAGTACTGATTGCAGCTCCTGAAATCCACAGACCCTGAAATTCCAGTGCTATGAATGCATAACATGGCATAAATAAATGTTTATAATGAACTTATTAAATTGGCCTTTAATTGCCTGATTCCTTTATTCTGAACGAATTCACTCAAGGCAGAGTTTGCGACTCTTTTCCCAGCAGAAAGTAACATGGAGCAAGTAGGTGCTGTGGTCACTTGCGTTTCATGAATAAATAAATGCAAGTTAAAGTTGAGACTTTTTCATGGAAGTAGTACCTGAAGCCAGCACCAAGGTAAGAAGAGATGGAGCCAAGGAACGTGGGGACTTGTTTTTTCCTCTTGGGCCCCACAGAATCCAATGGAGCAGAAAGTACTGACTGTGACATGCCTGCCATTCCCCATTTTGACCATGGTGGGAAATCCGCTCCTTGATGTAACCATAGCTATCTGTAAGAGCCTGGACTCACCGACACTCTTCTTTCTTGTGAACATCTTTTATAGATATAGTTCATTCACCTATCATTTTCCCTGTCTTGATTTTATACTCATTCTTTGGGAAAATTATCATATCCTTCAAGTTTTGTAGGGTGCAGCTCTTCACCATACACATCTTCAGCGGAGCACAGGACTTTCTTCTGCTGCTGGAGCCTAGGGCCATTATGTGGGTTTCTAACCCCTTGCATTATTTGATTTTCATGAGTCAACGGCAGTGTGTTGTGCTGTTGTGAGTGGGCTGGGCTGGAGGTTTTAAACTCTCAGGAATTTAACTGAGCACTGTTGTTGGCTCATTCTTTGACCCCAATGCTTTTTATCCTTTCATAGGTGACATATCCCTTGCTGAGTCTCACCCTCACAAACACCTATGTCACTGGCCTCAGAGTGGTGGCCAACAGAGACCTGATTTGCTCCACTTTGCTTGTGCTCTTGCTTACTTCGTCTGGTCTTATCTTGCATTCCCTGAAAGAACATAGTCAGAAAGGGAGGGAGAAAGCTCTCTCCTCCCTGCGTTCTCTCATCACTGGTGGCTTCTTCCTTGTTCCTTTTATTTTCATGAATGAAAATTCAGCTATGACTTTCCCAGTAGACAAATAACTTAGTGGGTCTTTCAGAGTCATGATTCCTATGCTAAGCCATATAATCTACACTCTGTGAAATTCAGAGATTGCAACAAATACTATAAAAATATCTGGATTATTTTCAAGATTTAGTTACGTTAGATTGTGCTGTGATAAACATGGGTACACATATGTTGCTGTGATGTGATGATTTTAGTTCTTGTGGAAAAATACCTAGGAGAGGAACAGCTGGCGTGAGTCGGACCTCTAATCGTAGCTTTTTAGCTATGATTTTGTAATCATAGAAGTACATGATTTCCATAATGGTTGTACCAGACTGTACTTCCACCAATAGTGGAAGCAAGGTTCTTTTCCCCAAAAACCCAAATGCCAGTCAACTGAGGAATAGATTAAAAAGGGTTATACTTTCACATAAAGAAGTATTATCTATAAAAAAGACTAATTTTGTATAGTGAGAACCTGTAGATCCTTTGTTTTCTAAATACATAAAAATCGTTAGTTAACTAACTAATCCACTTATTTGATTCAGGGTTTAGTATTTGGTTCAAATTCATAGTAATCCTCCTGTCTCAGCCTCCCCAGTACTAGGATTACATGAATGAACCACCATGCAGGGTTTTAGTAGCCAGCATGACACTCCCAGGAATCCAGTGCATCCCTGTATTTAGTACTGGGCCTTGAGCTCGGGTACGTATACTGGCCAGACCAGCACTCAGACTGCCAATTTATCTTCCTGCCTTTACCTATGGCTTCTTAATAAATAATTTCTATGCTTTGTTATTGAATTTTAATGAATTTCAGCAGTAAATTATAAGTGTTGGGGTTATTAGTGTAATAGGTTTATATGAAGCACTTCACATACTAAAATTGTGTTCTTAGCTGTGACATGGTTCTGATTAATTTGCCACTTTAATCTGTTTAAAGGTAATAGATATGATTTCCTGTTATTATTCCGTTTACTTTTCATTTGATGAATTCTTAGGGAATTTTTTGGTGGTGCATTACTTATCATTTAAGTTATATTTCATTGAATTTATAAATTAAAACAAAAGTCCCATGCCACCTCAACTTCAGAAAATGTTCTAAATCATATGTCTACTGAAAAAAAATTTTGTATTATGGCGCCTCAGCCTGCCCTGGGGGGTGGAGCTGGCACAGCATGTGGTACCAGGGATTGAACTGTGGTCACTGTGGTTGCTTAAGCTTTAATAAGCAGATGCTTTACACTGCTGAACAATCTCACAGTCCCAAGACCAGTTGCTTTTTTAAATGTTTTTATTGCATGGTCTTCAGGATTCATATGATCTCACTACATAGATCAGACTCATGGTCCTCCTGTTTTACCCAACCCCACCAACTGCTGGGATTTCTAGCACACATGCAGGATTGAACCCCTGCCGCTGAGCTCTGCTTAAGCAGATGCGGCCACTGAGCTATCTGACTGGCCCTTCCATTGATGTTCAAGGGGGAACAGTCTAAGATTGCACTTGAGGGAAGACTCTATGCAGTTAAATGTAATACAGAGAACCTATTCTAGTTTATTCCTCCAATATTTCATTCACAACACCAATAAATTGTTTTCAAAGGTATGAGTTGACATAAGCAAATTTCTTTGGCAGACCAATTTGATATAAAATTCATTTATGTATTTTTCCTTCTTTAGAAACTTTCGTAACTCAGTATATTAATATGACTTTCCTTTCTATACCTCATGGTTAGACTATGTCTAGTGTCCAACTTGCACCTGTCACTCAATGGAGTTTTAACAAAAAACTTCTGATTAACTGAATAATCAAAACAACAACTGCACTGGCTTGGCTAGCTGTCCTACATAATTCCTTTAAACTCCTGGTCTTTTAAAATGCATTGGCTGCCCTAAAACTTTTCTTGACTGCTCCTGTTTATTCCACTGACCCTATCCAATCCATAGAGCTTGCTTCTGGATTTCTTTGTGTGCATGGGGTGGGGGGGTCATATTCTTTTCCTAGTCTCCCACATTTTGCCAAGTAGCTCTCTAAAACTGTGAAGTGAGAAACTTCAAAATTTCCACGATGTGTGCAAGTAATCATTTGTTGGATATGCTTATCCTAAATTGTAACATTCTAACTTTCTTGCTTTGGGCTCTGTCGTAGAACCTTCTTTGTCTTTAGTTTTAAGATTACTTCTCGAGAAAAAATATTGCAATTAATATATCTCTCTTTACATTTTTATATAAAATATTTTACTTTAATAAGCATTTCATTTTATGCTATTCACAAAAATTGTACCTATTTTTCTTATGAATTGATGGATAATTTCTTATCATTTAAGAAGTGGACAAACTTTTGTCCTGAGCTCTGCAAATAGGCAATAGATGGTATCTCCATATGAAATATTTTGTACATAAATATGGAAATGGAACATCATTACACAGAAATTACAAGGCAGGATTAAAAATAGAACAAAAGAGTAGTGTCAGATTATTTGGGAATATAAAAGTTCATAAACTTTTAACAGGTGGGAACACACACACACACACACACACACACACACACACACACACACGTGTCTTAGAAAATTACTCTGATGGAAAATTTCCAAATCCTGGGAGGGTAGAAGCAACTGCACGTGCTCATGCCCTCGGCGAAACCTCTTTAAACTTCACTTGGTAAACAAGGAGGCAACTTGGCAGAGCCATGCTGGATGCAGCACGTGAACAGTGGGGGAGCATCCCCCACCCTGACCACCAAGAAGTCTCCTCCTCTCGCTTTTAGATAGGACAGGACCTACTAGATACAAGCCTGGCGTTTTGACCAAACCCTGAAATGACTTATCTGAAAAGAACGAGACAGTACCACGTTCACAATGCTCACGGATCCGCACTGTGCTAGGCTTCGCAATTTCCATTCCTGCAAGGTGAAAACATTTTTGTCAGGTACGGTGTTTAATATTATGTTTAGATCTTTCTCTGAATCATGCACATTGCAGCTAGGACCATATTTCTCACTCACAGACTTTATTTTAATAAGTATTTTACTACTAAGAACGATGAATATGCAAGTGCAGAAATAACACATTGAGAGGTGAGAACTTGACCTGTAACACACGCCTAGCAGGCAGCCGTCACACTAGATGTTAGTCTTTCTCCTTCTTCCTTGTCTTCCATTTCTGCCATTCACTTTTCATTCCTCACTTTTCCCTTTTTATTAAATTAAATTTAATTAATTAATTTTTCTTCACTACTGGAGATTGAACTCAGCACTCTGTGATCACCAGGCCAGCACTTATGCCACTGAGCTATCTCCTTATGCCCTTTCCTTTTATAATTTTCCAAACTTGAAAGTATTAATAAAAAGCAGCATTACAAATGATGCAAGATTGGATTTTACAGAAAATGCTAGAAATTCAACAATAGTTGCTGCGTTAAATAATGCTACTACCTCTCTTCTGCTCCTTTGTTTTCTACTTTTATTTCTTTCAACTCCAAAGAAAGTAAAACTATTGCTGGAATTTCTTTTTCAGGTTAAAATGAAAAAGCGTAGAAATGTCATGAGAATGTATATTGCTACAACCACTCCAAAAGCATTTTATTCGTTCGTTCTAAATATATCACATTCGTCCTGTAAGGATCTCCCCAAGCTAATGGTTAGGTTTAAAAGGAAAATGTTTTGAAGCTGCATGAGCAACAGTGACATAAGATCCAGCTGAAGTTGAGTGTCAAAATTCATGTTAATTTATACTTATTGATAGAACATAAAAGAGACGTTCACCACAAATATGAAAGTGTGTGTAAAGATCAGAGTATGTCTCATGCTTGGTGCCAGCAAGGCAAAAAGGATGGCATTAGGTCTCAAATGCCCTCCTATCCATTGTGCTCCTTCCACGGCATCTTTTGCTTCCACCATTTGCCATCACCTTTCCCTGCGCTTCTCCCTGGGTGAATGAGTTCACGCTGTGGTGTGATCTGATTCTCAACCGAAAATTTTGGACATCTCTTCCCTTTGTGGAGTGAAATCTGCATTTCAGAATCTTAACAGCCTTATAAAATCCAATCCATGCGGTAGCACAATTACTAGAGCTTGAAGCTCAAGCCAAAGTTCATCCTGATTTCCCTTACTGTGTTTCCTGCCTTCACCATCTCCTCAGCTGGCCACTGCTGCAGTGCACGCTGGCGTTCTCTACAGTAAATACTTCTTGTCTGGTTGTTGATCTTACAGGGTTTTGTTCTATTCATGTGAGCTCGTGGTAGTGTTTTTAATTGTGTTCACTTCTTAAAATAGTGAACAAGAGGTAGCATACTGATAATAGGTGAACACTCTGGAGCCAGCCAAAGCCAGGTTTTGGACATAGTAATTTCCTTTTTGTAGAGAGTGAGTTAATACATATAAAGGCCTAACCAAAAGTTTTCAATGCATAAAGAAATTTGAGAAAAGAAACCAGAGCTTCCTAATCTTCCTCTTAATTTGTCTACTGTGAGCAGATAAGCCAGTACACACAGCAAGGATGGGAGACGACTGGAACCTACCCATTCTAAGGTGACAGTAGTCATGATTAATAAATAACAATTCTTTGTTCCTATAATGTGAGTAGCGCTTCATGGTACTTTTCATTAATCAATATCAGGAGAACACTAGACAACGGTCAAAAAGCACAGCTATAAAGAAACAAACCTGTTTGACTTTTCAGCAAACATGCACTCTTCCCTTCCACTTACAATGAAAACTGGTTCTCTTAACTATTAAGTAATTTATCTCCACCCAAATCCTGCTTGATCTCTCGTTACTGCCATCAATGAATTTCTGATATTGTATTTTTAACACACTCAGCAAGGGCTTCCATAATATGGAATGGACTTATTGATGTCTATGCAATTGTAAACTCATTTGCATTAATTTTTGTCACACTTTCAGATTGACATGATCAGTGTTTCGTGTTTTCACTCTTCCCTTGGAAATCATGCAGAACCACAGCTTTGTGACGGAATTCGTCCTCCTGGGACTTTCACAGAATCCAACAGTGCAGAAAATGGTCTTCGTTGTGTTTTTGTTCGTCTACATGGCAACCATCTGGGGCAACACGCTGACAGTGGTGGCCATCGTCTGCAGCCCTGCTCTCCTGGGCTCCCCCATGTACTTCTTCGTGGCATTCTTGTCCTTCTTCGATGCTTGCTTTTCTTCTGTCATCACACCCAAGATGATTGCTGACTCCCTCTGTGAGAGGAAAAGCATCTCCTTTGAGTTCTGCATGGTGCAGGTCTTTGCTGAACACTTCCTCGCTGGCGCAGAGGTGATTGTCCTCTCCGCCATGGCCTATGACCGCTACGTGGCCATCTGCAAGCCCTTGCACTATGCTTCCACCATGAACAGGAGGCTGTGTCGTGCTCTGATGGGCACAGCCTGGATGGGGGGATTCCTGCACTCCATCATCCAAGTTCTCTTCACTTTTCAGCTTCCCTTTTGTGGCCCCAATGTCATTGACCATTTCATGTGTGACCTGTATCCGTTACTGAAGCTGGCCTGCACTGACACTCACATCTTTGGCTTTTTAGTGCTTGCCAACAGCGGGTCTTTCTGCATTGTAATATTCTCTTTGTTGCTTGTTTCCTATGCTGTCATCTTGTTCTCTCTGAGGAAGCACAGCTCTGAAGGGCGTAGGAAAGCTCTGTCCACCTGTGGGTCCCACATTGCTGTTGTGGTTTTGTTCTTCATACCTTGTATATTTATATATGCAAGACCTCCTTCTACCTTCCCCTTTGACAAACTGGTGGCCATATTTTACACCATGCTAACTCCAATGCTCAACCCTTTTATTTATACTTTTAGAAATAAGGACATGAAAAATGCTATAGGGAAATATTGGAAGAGAGTGGTGGTAACTTCCAATGAAATATAAAAATGAATTATTTTTCAAGTAATAAAATCATGTGTAAAGCAATCAAATGTGTTTAGCTTAAAACTTCAGGGTGTTTTGTCTACATGAATTGTGTTCCTGTATGTCTGTAGAAATAGTCTTCTTGTAGTTGTAAGAAGATATTTTTATTTTCCCATTAGGTGTTACTTCTGAGCTGATAACTGGATATGCTTATATTTAAATTAAAGAGAGTTGAATTCTATGTTTACTCATTAACTTGCAATCCATAAGAAAAATGCAAAGTAATTAATGTAAGAGATTACCTACTATATGGTTTGTGTCTAGTTGTGGCCCAAAGCCTCATACATTCATGGAATGACTTCTAGAGTTTGTAATTAATTCATAATCCAATGCTTGGATTATGGATCTGAGTGCTACATCCGCAATGAAGCAGAGTGCCTCAATGCGATGTAAGGACGGGAGAGTCTTGGCTCTCTTGCTGCTGCTGCTGCTGCGGCTCAAGATCAAGCCTTTTGGAAGTTTTGCTGCACTCCTTGTGTTTCCACAGCTGTACTCCTTTTGTGTGCTATTCTCCTTGAGATTTTCCTTCTTTATGTTCCTTGTTACTAATTCTCCAATAGCTTAAACTGTACAGACAGAGAGGAATTAAGATGCTCTCAATATAACATTTAGTTAATTATCTCCAATTATGATTTTGCCAAAATTGGAAGAAGGAAGACAGAACTATTTCCATTTTAACTTAAAATAACATAACACAGAGTGTCAGAACATCACATGTACTGCATTTAAGGTACCAAAGCTCACTCTTCAATCTTTCTGGATGTGTTTTTCCCCAGCCTATTTCTACAAGTGCAAGCCTTTTATACCTTACTCTGATAGACAGGTTTCTTCCCCAGTCTCTATTTCTGACATTCATTTTTTGGAAATTAAGTTCTGGCACTATGGAAATTTTATCAAATATTTTTGGGTCCATTGTTGGACCCAAAGCATGAATACTAGCTATTAAAGCCCTGTGGTAACTATTCATGGTAACACACAAAATGGCTTTATACTCCTCCCATGAGCATGGAGGAGAGGAGTGATATCCTGTTTGCGTAATCACAACACGCAGTACTGATCATAATATAAACACTCGGAGTATTGATCTAACACTCCACTCCATGCATAAAAATATCTACTTTTATTTTATTTTATTTTATTTTAGCTTATTCTATGTTAGTGTTTTGAGACAGGATATTCCTAGGATTGCAGGCTGGCCTTGAATTCGTTATGCAGCCAAGGCCGATTTTAAACTCATGGCCACCTTCCACTCTTGGCCTTTCAAGGACTGAGAAGACAGATATTTATTATCATACCCAGATCAAATTTTATTTTTAAACCAACCCACAATACCCAAATCTTTTACTTGGTGAATTTGGAAGCTTTTATAAAATTGTGAGATGATAAAAATAAAACACCTTATGGATGAAACAGAATTATGAAACCAACAATGAACATATCTATAGCTAGGGAGCTAGATATATAGATATAGATGTAAATGAATACAAAGAAAAAGACTTCATATCATCATCAATCCAAAGGGTAAAGTGAGGGTTCCTACTTAGAAACGTTGAACAAATCATATGAAGGAAGAAACATCTTGATTAGGAACCAGGCGCAGAGCTAGTGTGTCACGAATATTTCATCACGTTGAGTCTGTCTCCCAGGTGCATTTTGTGCTGGGAATCTCCCTTCAGGCTATGGCTATTTGTTCCCGTAGCCATGGCGCTGCTCATGTAGGTGCTACTGCAGTTGAGTGATACAAATTTAAAATACTTCTCTACAAAGACAAGAGCATTCGCTGATGATCAACATAAGCACTTCAGTGTACTTCATTGATATGGTCTTAATGCTCACCAAATATACAGAAGTATTAGGTTTGGGTGACAAGAGGAAGCCATGCCAGGTGGGTAGTGAATGTCCACCTTTGAGAGCCTAGGAGCAGGACAACATGGCACATGGATTAGGGAAGAAGAAAGAATCCATGGCAGGGCAGGCAGAGAGCAGCAGCTACAAGTTTCTATTTCTCTTTCTGTTCTGTTCAGGTGCTAAGTTTGTTAGTTGGTGTGTGACTCACACCTGAATTTAGTCTTCTGTTTTCTGTAAATCCATTCAACCACACTCAGAACTAGGCTAATCCAGTCAGGAGAATGATACAGGTGTAGCACATCTATGATTCTGAATTATATATCCGTAATACAGGCACTCCCCAAAGCATAAGGTTTTGGTAGACATGATTTATATAGACCTAATTGTGTTCAAGTCTTAACTCCCAGGATCTGTGAATATAATGGTTTTTTCCAAACAAAGTCTTTGCTCATTATCAATTTAAATTAAGCCTACTAGATTTACCTCTAACCTAACATAAGATACCCTTGTGAAAACGTCATATTTAGATGTGTGACAAACACACAGGGAATAATGCATGTAATCATAGATGCATGTACATTGGCCTGATGCATTCAAAAGTCGAAGAAGCCCCAAATCACCAGAAAAGTTTCAGGAGACAGGAATGAGACACATTCTCCCCATCCATTTTAAAAATGAACCATGAAATGAAACCACATAGTTAATTAGATCAAAAAGGTTAAGCAATAGTATCAGAAAGCAAGACCAACAGAAAGGCAAAATCTAGTTCTTTAGAGAGATAAGGAAGATTGATACATATGTACCACTGTGATAATCATTACATGGGAGCTTATACCTATCAAAACTCACCTCAATTACACTTTAAAATGTTCCACTTGGGTTGGGGAGATAGCTCGAAAATCTAAGTTCCTCCCTGGCAAGCACAAGAACTCGAGTTCTATCTCTGGTACCACATCCTGTGTCTACCCAGGAGCCATGGATGCAATGTGTCAGGAATTAATCCAGGCAGAGCGGTGCATGCTTGCAGTCCCAGTGCTGAAGAGATTCAGACAGGAGGATCATTATGAGCTCAAAATTCATAATAAGACCTTGTATCAACAACAAACAGAATAATTTGTATATTTTGTTTTCTGAGCACTAATTTTATTCTGGAAATGCATGTTTTGTTTTATTTTATTTTTATGAGCAGAATATATATTATTAGAAGAAAGAAAGTTTCTGTCCAAAAGAAGGACGGAAGGAGGGCCCATATGGATTGTCCCCTCAAAACACATATTTTGATATAAATAGAAGGTGGTGTAACTTATAGTAACTTTTCCTGGGGCAAACAAAACCTCCTATGCACTCAGGCACATAACAGGTGAATGAGAAGGCATGCGTAGAAGCTCCAAATCAGCAGCAGGTGAGATTTACGCATGAAATCCTCATTACTAAATTTCTGGAAATTTAGGACGTTTATGAAGTTTTAATTTTTTTTCTGGCATAAGTAGCCCAATCCACTATAATGTCACATAAGAACCTAGATTTGCAACTTTTGGAAGAGCTCAGATGTGAATCATCAGGTCATTTAATGCCATGCATGGGTGAAGAAAATGACAGTGACTTAGATTTGGGCCACGTGAGCCCAAGTTTCTATGACAATATAATGGAGCAAAAATCAACAATGTGAGTATGGAGAAATGGTACAAAAGAAATTGTACAAAAGGGTAATACAATTACTATTTCTTATTAAAAGTAATAAAAAATAAAAAAGAGAAGTATAGGCCAAACTCCTTGATGAATATATAGAGATAAAAATATTAAATAAAATGCTGGCAAACAGTATCTAGGAAATGATCCAGAAGATTACACACCATGTCCAGGGAGGATTCATTCCACTGGTAGAGGGACGTTTGTTTCAACATGCACAAGTTACAAATGTAATTTACATAACCACATCAACTGAGCTGAAAGAAAATCACATGGTCCTATCAGTAGCTGTGGAAAAATGAGTTTTACAAAGTTCAATATTCACTCATGATAAAAACCCTACAGATAATCAACAGGTTCTCTTTGCCTCAATCTGATAAAAATTATCTATAACAAACCACCAGCCAACATCATTTTAAACAGAAAGTGAAAACTTTCATTCTAACATCAGGTATAAAAAATGGATGTCCACTATCACCATTCCTATTCAGTTTAATTCTTGAAACATTAACCAGTACCATTAGACAAGAAATTGAAGGAATAGTGCTTGCAAAAGAAATGAAATTATCATTATTTGCAGATGACATAATATTCGACATAGAAGACCCAAAGAAACTCTACTAAGAGACTCTTTGAATTAATGAAAAAATATAGTAGCATAGCAGGGTACAAATTTAAAACTCCACAGTCAGTAACATTTCTATACATAAACAGCAAATTAAGTCAGAGAAATTAAGGAAACAAAGCCTTTCACAATGGAATAAAGAAAAAAATAGTGTAAGATTTAATTATGCAGGAAGTCAATATTACATAGTGAAGATTGCAAGACTCAAAAAAAAAAAAGATCAAAGAGGATTTCAGAAAATGGAAAAGACATTCCTTACTCATGCATAGGAAGAACAAATACTGTAAAGGTGGTCATACTCCCAAAACTTTTGTACAGATTTAATGTAATCTCTACCAAAATCACAGTAACATACCTCACAGATCTAGTGTAAATATTTGTAAAATTCAACTGGAACCACAAGAGACCAAGACTAGCAAAAGCATCCTTGGGCACCAAAGGAAAGGCAGCAAGCATCATAATATCTGTCTTGAAATTATTCAACAAACATATTGTGAGAAAATTAGGATGGTACTGGCGAAATTAAACAGGCAGAACGCTGAGTCTGATCAAGTAGTGTGACACAGAGCATCCTGTAGACCATTCTCTAAAATTAAAAAAAAAAAAATCTAACTGTTTGTATTGCAAGAATGTCAGTCTGTTTAATGCTTGGTATCGGTAAGAAAATCAAAGTGAAGCAATGGAGGACAAGTCGTCTGTTGATTACACCTGGTGTGGAGGCTTGTGCTGCCATGCTGTTCAGTCACATTTTCAGGCATTTTCATCCTTTTGAGAATGTGTCCCATCAAGTTGCCCAGTTAGGAGTTGGACTTCTACTTGGAATTCTTTTACCACAGCCTCCCAAGTGCATAAGGATGATAGACAGTTCCACAGTGCCTTGTGATACTTACTCATCTATGAGAGTAACTGTCCTTGTAGTCATAGGATTGTTTTATATCGCTGATTATAACAGCATCGCTATTCTGGTTCATATGATGTTAACCAACACAGCTGTTTTGCCCCAGGGTAAAAGTATCAGAAATTATATCTTAGGCACTGAGCTTTTCAGACTATAAAAAGAAGCAGTTTAAGTTGATAAATTAACTGGATATGAAAGCTGGAGCTGGAATTTAGAACGTTTTTATTTAAAAACCTCCAACAAATACATTTGAAAAAACAATTGTCTCTGACTTACAAGAGAACGCTTATGGACTTGTTTATCAAAATCAGAAAATCCCAAGGAATAGGCAACTTGTCGTCTATGGAAGACATTCTTCAAAAGGAAGTGTTGGTAATGACTCACAGACAGAGAGAAAGAGGAGAAGTGTTAGTGTCAAGTCTTGACTAGGCAAAACAGTGGAGAGAAATACCACACAAATGATGTAATCATTCCAGATAGTGTTACTACGTTCAGGTTAACTGACCCTGCTCGTAGGAGCCACTTTCCATAGATGGATATTAAAATTTAGCTCGACACTACTTGCTAAGAACATTTTGGCTGCTAGATTTTTTCACCAGGGATTTAAAAACTTCAGGGCCCATTAGTGTGGAAATGGTGTTAGCAACAAATATTGAGAATAATTAAAGGATTGCATCAGCCTTGGGGGCCAAGAGACGGTGCTGGAAGGAGATGTTGACCACGGCTTGTGCTACACTCCTGGGAACGTGTGTTTTCCTTCCCGGTTTCTTGACACTGGCTCTCAGCTTCAGACTCCATGCTTGCTATGAACTCTGTTATCTCATGACCTCACACATTACCTGCATTAAGGAGAGATGCTTGGTGTTCATCTACAAAGCTCTGTCACCCTACTAATCATTCTGGATTTGAAACTGTCAAATGGGATGAAGGTAAATTTTTGATTAGGCAGCCTGTTTGTTCTCATCACCTTAAGGAATTTTCATAGGTAAAAATTATCTGTAAGCAAAAGTTCATCTGAGACTCAAGAATATGAGAATTCCATTTAACATGATGGTCTCAATATTTGCTTATTTTCCTAAAAATGACTGAAACATATTCATTTTCAGAACTAAAATGTACTGCATTGTTCATATAAAGCACATTTCTTTTGTTCATTCACCCGCTGATGGACTTGCAGGTCAAATCCATATTTATCTATTATTAGGTGTGGTACTACCAGTACAAGCATGTGGACATTCTTTGTAATAGGATGTTTTTAAATATTTTGGGAAGATAAACAGAATAGGTAGGGATGGGTTGAATGAAATTTCCATTTTCATGTTTTGGAGCACTCTCCTTACCAATTTCTGTAGTGATTTCACTAGTTTACATTCTAGTCAATACTACAGAAGTTTGCCACAATCCACCCAGCCAGCCAGAATTCATTCTTTTGGGATGTGATAGTACATAATTTGCTGCAGTCTGATGGGGTCTCTGTGCTGTTTTGATCTCAATTTCTCTGATGGTAAAAGATGCACATTCTTATGTACTTACTGGTCATTTGTACATTTGACAAGTGCTTATCAACAACTTGGTCTTAATGTCTAAACTTTTTGTCCATTTATTTATTTGGTAGGTTCTCACTATTCCGCACAGACTCACAACTATCATCCAGCACTGAAATTAACAATATGCATCACCACACCAGGTTTTGGTGGCCAGCACAGGACGTCCAAGCTTCTGGAACCAGCATGGCATGTGGTACCAGTGTTCGAATCCAGGTCCTTGTGCTTGCTAGGCAGGCTCTGAGACCACTGATCTATCTTCCCAGTCCTGATACTTATCAATTTCAATTGCTCATTTTGATTGGCTCTTTTGTTTCATGGAGGATAATGTTTTAGCTCTTTTTATGTTTTCTAAATGTAAGACCTTGAAGAAGCTGGCACAATTTTTTTTTATATTTATGTAAGTGATCTCTTTACTTTGATTCTACTTTTGCTGGGCAGAAGCTTTCTAATTCCATGTCATCCAGTTAGAGTTTAAATATGTTTTTTATTAGTCAATGTCTGTGACATCTAATGAATACGTTCTTGTGAGCAAGTGATACAGTGCCTGTGTGTATTATATAACAAGCCTCCTGTCCCTTGCTTCCTGTCTGTATCACAATCCTCAAAGACAGATGATGAGAAATAGGAAGTCACATTTTTCCAAGTGACGATACAGATATATTTATTACCTAAATATATAGTTGAGTGTCGATGGTGTGTGTACCAAAGATATGTGCACATTGATTTGGTGCTTATGTGCCACATATATATATATATATATATATATATATATATATATATATATATGGTATATATATATGGTATATATATATGGTACATATATATATATATAAGGTATATATATATATATATACCTTAAAAGTTCAGCAAAATATACTGATGAATATGAAATGTAGTTAATACTGAAAATATCTCCATACATTTACTTCAAATTCATGCAATTGGCAAAATTATTTAGGCTCTCTCAGAGTTAAGATGCTCTTGTATTTGAAAATTGCTAAAGGGAGAATCTTAGTCATAAGCATATGTAAAGCTCAGGACAACTCAAAGTGACCAATAAACCTGAGAAACAAGGGCTGGGATAAAAACCAGGCAAGGTGGTACATGCCTGTAATCTATTGCTGGGTGGGCTGAAATAGAAGGATGCTTATGAGCCCAACATCATAGACAGACTTGTACCAAATAAAGCTAAAAATAAATAAATATAAAATAAGTAAATAAATAAATAGATACAAATAAAACTATTTTTTCATATGAGAAGGTGAAAATAGCCATTTGCTTCCTTCTTTCCTTCTTTTCTTTCTTTCTTATTATTATTTTCTGTTTTTATTGATTTTAAAGAGAAGAAAGATAAAATCACAATGAAACAGTTTCAAAGAACGTTAATATGACAGTTACAATAATTAATACATTACATATTGTCTTAGTAGTAGTTATTCAGAGGACAAGATGCAGAGATCCTATCTTGCCTAGACAATATTAGTAGAAAGCTTTCTCCTTAATGAACTAAGAGAAGCTAGCTGTATATCTATCCTAATATATATATATATATATATATATATATATATATTTATTTATTTATTTATTTATTTATTTATATACACACATATATATATTTAGTTATTTATTTTCCCACAACAAAATGATATGTTTCTATACTTTTGCAAAGTTAGTAACATGTGACATAAGGTTTCCTAGTGACTAATAGCTGATGCTAACCAGACAGGATGTTTATCTCAGGACTATGATAGTTTGTTTGTTTTAGGCACTGAGGTCCAGTCCTGTCTACATACATTTGATCAATTTCCTGGCTTCCACGGATCACAATATAGTGTTGCTAATTGCAGTGCTGTAAATACAAAACTGAAACTGCCTTAACCACATAATCTCTCTTGGGTAATCATATCCCTAGGTGCTAAGGTAAAACTATTCTGAAGAGCTGTGGTAACATTAACATATACGGATAAATTATACCTGATAAAATGTTTAAAATTTCTGAAATGGTCCTAGAATTTTCAGAGGACAATATAAGTTAACTTCATATTCTCTTTTCATTTTTTTCTGGCAGATACGCTTTTCCTCTTTCCCTCCATGAAACCATGTACGTGAACAATAACGTGACTAAGTTTGTTCTGCTCGGGTTGACACAAGATCTGGTCTGGAAGAAAATAGTTTGTGTCACTTTCTTGCTGTTCTATCTGGGGACATTGTGGGGTAACTTGCTGATTATCACGACCCTCAAGACCAGTCGTACGCTCGGGAGTCCAATGTACTTCTTCCTTTTCTATTTATCCCTGTCCGACACCTGCTTCTCTACTTCCATAGCCCCCAGAATGATTGTGGACTCTCTTTTGAAAGAGGCCACTATTACTTTCACTGAGTGCTTCGTCCAAGTCTTCACATTCCATTTCTTTGGCTGCCTGGAGGTCACTATCCTGATCGTCATGGCTGTGGACCGCTATGTGGCCATCTGTAAGCCCCTGCACTACACAATCATCATGAACCGCACAGTCTGTGGTGTGTTGGTGGCGGTGGCTTGGATGGTATCCTGTGTGCATTCTTCAGTTCAGATTTTTCTGGCCTTGAGCCTGCCTTTCTGTGGCCCTAATGAGATTGATCACTATTTCTGTGACCTGGAGCCTCTGTTGGAACTTGCCTGTGCAGACACCTACATGGTCAACCTGCTCCTGGTGTCCAACAGTGGGGCCCTTTGTATGGTGAGCTTTGTCCTGCTGATGTTCTCCTACGTGGTCATCCTGCATTCTCTGAGGAACCACAGTGCTGAGGGCAGGAGGAAAGCCCTGTCCACCTGTGTCTCCCACATCACCGTGGTCATCCTGTTCTTTGTACCTTGTATATTCATATACACACGCCCTGCCACCACCTTCCCCATGGACAAGATGATAGCTGTGTTTTACACAATTGGCACACCTTTTCTCAACCCTCTGATTTACACGCTGAGGAATGCAGAAGTGAAAAGTGCCATGAGCAGGCTATGGAGCAGGAAGTTGGTCCCCAGTGATATGTGATGAAAGGAGGTTTCTCATTTTTCGTCATAGTTTGAATTGATCTCAAAGACCACACAACAAGTTTTCATTATTGATTGACTGTAACAATCCTCAATGATAAAACTCCTTGCCATTCCTAATCATACTTTTCTTTCTAACTCAATAAAAAGCACTAGATTTTGGTAATCATGGAAGTATCTCTATATCTGTCTGTCTATCTATCTATTATCTATCTAATCTATCATCTATTTATCTATCTATCTATCTAGTAATTTCTCTGTTGCCTCTGGATTAAATTATAAAAACCGACCTTGTGTTTACCTAGATCCATCCAGAGCAGTGACGTTTTGACCTTATTTACTGAGGATGTACGCATACAGTTCTTTTATTAATGCTTATATTTCTTTCCTAATTTTATCCCTTGTAAGTTTGGGGGATTAGAAATATCTGTGTATCATAATTAGTTATTCTTTTCTTCATAGAAGGCTATTACCCCACATAATAGCACACATATCTTAAATTAAGATATACATACTTATATACTTCTCATGAGTATATTCACTGGGTCACAGGAAATTTGAAAATGCTAACCAACCAAAAAAGAAGGTTGTTGCTAGAGAAATAGTCTTTGAATGCAGTGACCCCTGCTTTCCTTAGCAATTCATTTCTTACTTGTAAAATTCTGCTTAGAGGTTGGACAAATAGCTCAATGGATTAATGCACCTGCAAGCAGACACCAGCTGGGGGTTCTGTCCCTGGGCTACTTTCCTGGCTTTGCCCCCAGGGCATGCTGGAAAAGCAACTGAGACTGGGCACAGAGGCACAGGACTGTAATTCCAGCTCTTGGGAGGCTGTAAACCGGTGATCACTCCAAGTCAGATCTAGCAGTGAGACCCTTAACAGCCTGTAGACCCTTCCCACATTAAAAAAATTTCAGGTTCCATACTTAACCAAATTCACTTTCTTATGTCATTCAAAACGCTTGTTCACCTATTAGTATTTTATTTTCAATGCACTATTCCCTTCCTAAACCTAGATATTGACATTTCACTTGTGTAATGCCAAGAAATGAGATATTGTATTTCTATGTAATGTTTTTATGCAATTAATTCTGGTACCATTAATAAATGTCTTTTATTTCTCATTACGATAAATAATATTTAGTTGTCTTATTTTTGTATATCATAATAACAGGTGCTTTACATATAAATCAGGCACTAAGTTCCAATCCATCTCAGTTACAGTAGTTATTAAAACGGAGGACTTCTTTTAAACTTGTGACTAAAAGTAAAGAACTCTTGTAGATTCAAGGAAAAATTAGTCATCAGAAACACAAGATTCTGGAAGAATTCTGTTGTCTGTAATAACCTTTGTGCTCCACTGTGATTCATTGTTTTCTTATTGGTTTTTACTTTCTCCGTCGTTTTTCTCTCTCTTCTTGTTCAAAACATGTCCTTCCACATAGGTTCGGAGTGTCAGATTTTGTCTCATGCCCCACAAACTTTTCCTTTGTCCATGGAGACTGTCAGGTATTGTTATTAGAACTCCAGCAAGGAGGTAATGAAAGAAATCAGGATAGATCTGTTTGTAAATTTATCAGAATAAATGTAAAAACCTACAATGTATCTGTTCTCTAATTTTCTTTTCTACTCCTCATTAGTCTCATCTCCACTAATTCCCTGTTCTTCCTTGTTGATGTTATTTAATTTACCTCATGTTTACAGCATCCAGTGTTCGCATTCATTGAAGTTATCAGGCTCCTTGATTAAGTGCTATTCCCCTTGAAATTTACTGTGATATGACAGCAGAAAGAAAAGGCCTATGGAACCCCCATATTTGGGAACTTATCATGTTTAATATCATGGACTTTTTTATAATTTTCTTTTATTTTGAAGGATAAAAGCAAAATCAAGAGAAACGAAAGCAAAGACAGCAACAGGCTGACGTATAACAATACATACATTATAGATTTTCAAAATAAGAATAGCTGATTAACAGTGATAGATACATTATATTTCTATCATCAGATCTGTTGCTCAGGTTAACAGATATAGTTGTGCAAGATGGGAGAGATGATTGAATATTATATGTTTTCAGGGAATCAATTCTATTATTTATTTTATGTATGTATATATGTATGCATGTATGTATGTATGTATGTATGTATCTATGTATGCATTGGTGCCAGAGGTCAAACTCACTATCTTGCACTTGCAAGGCAGACATTTATGCACTGAGCTGTAACCCTGGCCCCAGGAATCTTAAATTTTTGTTTTCTCAATTTCCTTCTTTTTTAACAAAAGTGTCCTTTATGTATACATTTGCAAAGTTGGTAGCATGTGACACACAGTTGTCTAGAGATTAATAGCTGACCTTAACCGTATATGATGTTTATCTCAGGACTGAGGTAGCTTGCCTGCTTTAGGCACTGAGTGTGGACTTTTCATAGTTAAGCACCTTGGAGAAAATGATGAAAATGATTTTCTAGCTAATAAAATAATGGCCTAAAAATTTTAATCATTGATTAAAATGTGGAATATTGGCTTTCTAAATGCTTTGTTTTCCAAATTTTATCACTGTTTTTCACTGAGTTGAAATACCTCAGAAAATGAATAGCTTAGATTTAAATTCTGAAACAAATATAACATGGCTTGAGAATTTTTTTTAAATTTTCCATTCTAACATAAATTTGTTTATTTTATTCCACATCAAAGATGGTATACTTGGAACAGTATTCTTTTATAACTTTCTTTGATAAATCTTAGGAATTCCATGTATGTATTGTAAATTAATTTAGTTTTTACCTTGAAAGCAGAGTAGTTTTTTAGTGAACAAAATGTCTGTGTACAAAATGTTATTTGCCTCCTGAATGGTGACAGAATACTCACACTTGCTCTATTTATAGCAGTTGCCAAGCCGTTCTGCTTGTTTTGGAAGTGAGCCAGCTCCCAACTGGTTAATGGTTTCACCATCTTGTGAAGGAAGCTCAAGTGTTGTGAGGGTGTTAAGTCTGGGTTCTTCCAGTGCTGTGGGCAGATACAGGAAATCTGGGCTCCACAAAAAGCCACCATTTATCTCCACAGTCTACTGCTGTCCCATTCCTTGCTCCTCATGTCGAGGAATTCTTTGTGCAACTGCCGCATCAAACACCCCACATGCTACGTTTTATTTTGTTGAGTAGGAATTATGTCTTTCTTGCTAAGTGGGTGGCGATATGGATGATCAGATGCTAACACAGCCACAATCCAGGCAGTATTGTATAATCAAATTGGAGATATCGGATTCATTATATCCATGACATGATTCCTTCTTAACTTCAACTCACGAGAATTACAACAAATTTTTATAACCCAAGACAAAAATTACCTTATCCCAATACTAGGATTACTATTAGCAGCAACTGGAAAATCAGCTCAATTTGGTCTCCACCCCTGACTACCATCAGCCATAGAAGTCCCTACGTCAGTATCATCACTACTTCATTCGAGCACAATGGTAGTAGCAGGGATTTTTTTTATTAATTCGATTTTACCTTATAACACAAAATAACCAGACACTGCAAACAACACGTCTATGTGTAGGAGCCTTAACTATGCTATTTACAGCTGTTTGCACTCTCACCCAAAATGACATCAAAAAAAAAAAAAAAAAAATGTAGCATTCTCCACCTTGAGCCAACTGGGATTAATAATGGTAACTATTGGGATTAATCAAGCACATTTAGCATTCCTACATATCTGCACCCATGCATTTTTAAAGCAGTACTCTTTTTATGCTCCGGATCAATCATGCACAACCTAAATGATGAGCAAGACATTTGAGAAATAGCAGGATTACACACAGCCTTACCTATTACACCTGCCTCCTTAATAATTGGAAGCTTAGCCCTTACAGGAGGCCCATTCCTTATAGGATTTTATTCCAAAGGCTTAATCACTGAATCCACAAGCACGTCATACACAAATACCTGAGCCCTAATAACTACGTTAATCGCCACATCACTCCCGCTGTCTATAGCACACGAATTATTTTCTTTGCCCTTCTCAACAACCCCCGATTTACCTTTACATGTAACATAAATGAAAATAACCCTTCAATAGTTAACCCAATTAAATGACTGGCAATAGGCAGTATCCTAGCTGGATTCCTAATATCTCATAATATCCCCATTACCAATACTCCTCAAATACTCCTCAAACAATAATATCATTGTCACCTGTAACCTTGATGCTTCCTTTTCCCAGCTTGCTGGCTTTCCTGCTTGGAGGATCTCTCTCTTTTCTTTCTTTCTTTCTTTCTTTCTTTCTTTCTTTCTTTCTTTCTTCTTCTTTTTCTTCTTCTTCTTCTTCTTCTTCTTCTTCTTCTTCTTCTTCTGCTTCTTCTTCTTCTCTCTCTCTCTCCCTCTCTCTCTCTCTCTCCTTTCTCTTTTTCATCTTTGTTCCTCTTTGTTTCTTTCTGCCTTTTTTCTTTCTTATTCATTTGTATGAGTTTTCAATACATGCTTTCACAATCATCTTGAGAAATGGGTACTTGTGCACATCCCAAATTATTTCTTTTATAAATTCCCTTCCCCTCTCCTTCATTTCCCCCGTTCTCCCTTTTCATTTCTTTTGGTATTATTAAAGACCCTCTGTGTTTATGGCCTATGCTTCCATTCATTCAGGTGATTAGGTTCCCTGTACACGTCTTACTGCTTTTTTCCTTGTTTCTTTTTCTTTTCCTCCACTGCTAGGACCCTTGTTTTACTTCCAATTTGCAAGAGAACTTTGCCCTATCTCCCTCTCTCCATCCTTTTGTCATTTTCATTGTACTTTACCTCACTTTAATAAGAAATACCATTTGATCTGTAAGCTTGTGTGTCTTGGTTTATTTCACTCAGCATTGTATTTTTCTAAGTGCATCTATTTTCCTATAAATGTCAGAAATGTATCCTTTATAATTGAGTCCTAGCCCATTATATGTGGATACCACATTTTGCTTATCCAGTATTGTGTTGATGGTTACACAAGCTGCTTGCAGTATTTAGCTACTATGATCTGTGCTGCTATGCACATTTCTCATCATGTGTCACTGTAGTAAGACACCATATGCTCTTTAGCGGACCCTGTCCTATTCTCGCTCACGCTATGGAATTCAAGCCAGATACAGTAAAAGACAACAGAAGCATGAACAACCAGAGGAGCATTTGGAGGTGATTAGCTTTATTATGCTAATGGGCAGGAGTCAAAGCATCCCGTACCATTCTGAAGTTACTAGTCACTTATATAGGTTTGCAGAAAGAAGCACAAAAAGGTAGATAACATGACATTGTTTAGTTGCTTACACATGCCTTTGTCGCTGCAAGGAAGGATGGTCTTTCACAGACACTAATAAGGTTACTATAGTACAACATGGGGGAAGAACTAGTCATCCTCTGAGATGGGGCAGAGGTGTCCAGAAGCAATAATACTCCAAGACTTGAAAGTGAGCAAAATTTCACTGTCTGCCTACATTGCACTCGCATTGCAGCTGGCTCTAGGAACATCAGGCTCCTTATGTTCTGCAGCTCTCCAATTAGGGAAACTGACTGAGCTTCCCAGGCTCAACCTAGAATAGTGTTAGAAATATATGTGTTAGACATATAGAATTAAACATTTAAAAATCCTCTACACCCAGAGAAAGAACACTCAGCCTCTCCAAAGAGGTATCAGAAATCATACAGGGACTTAGGCTAGATTAATATTTTCTCTTTTCCTTTACATGAATTGTATTTTTTTAATCTTCAATTTTTTCAGTGATAGAAAAGAGTGAATAAATGCCCACTTAAATAAATCATGTCTTGCTATGTACATAAATTTCCTGATACTGATTTTATAAATTTTCAAGTATTTTTGTTCATGTACTTTCTGTTCTGACAAGAACATGTCAACATTTTAATTTACTGTTAAATGCAATTCATTTGTATTTTGACACCATCTGATTGTCTCTTTTAATAAAAAAGGCTTGTTTTAGGGTTTAATGTTTTTTGTGCTCTATTTTACCAGCACATGGCACTTGAAACACTTGAGTTATATTTATGTGTGTTCAAAATAGGCAAAGCACATCTCTTTTATTCAAAGAACCTTCAGTTATTTTAAAGAAAACTGAAAAAGAATTTCTGATGCTTTTAGCCAAGTATTCCTCACTGTTGCTATTGTAATTGTGCTGTTCTGCGGTTACCTAAGAAGTCATCTCAGAGGTTATCAGTCTGAAACACCGGGTTTTCTTAGCTAACATTTACATCATCCTTAGCACCATGGTCTGAAAGCCCTGACTCAATACTTTTCAGGTTCTCAGCACATAGATACGTGGAAACTGCTTTGTCGCAGGGCTGGTGGTCAGGAGGCTAATTGTGCCCAGCAGATTTTTTCATGGTCAAAAAAAGTCAACGGTTTGTTAAACTGGGTCTTACTGGGAGGTAGTGGAGAAAGTCCTTCTAAATTTCTTCAGGCTGTTCATTGGAGTGAAGGAAAGAAGCTCAGGCTTCCTATCTGCTGCCTGCAGGAGAGCACTCTCAGCTCCTAGGGGCTCCTTGTGGGCTTTTCTATGCAAAGGCAGAAACAGTGCCCAGAATCCATGCTCCTGGGATTGCTGTGCCTCACTCTAATGTCACCCATCAGGAAGAAACTGTGGTGTTTTCAGAGGTCTTGTGAGATTAGAGAGTGTCTAGCCTTCAAATGTAAAGCCAACTGATTAGTAATCTTGAATACTTCCTATAGTCCCTCTTGACAGGTAAACTAACTGGGAGTGAACTATAAACATATTTTGCAGTCCCGGGGCTTAAAGTAGGACATCTTACTGGAGAGATTTTTTAGAACTGCATCTGTCCTTGGGATAAAGTTTTAAAAATGCTATTATAAATTTAACAGAAGCACTAAAATACATAACAGCAATCCAAAAAGGTAAAATTGATTTATAACAGTTATGTGACCTTTACATCTACTACCAAAATTGTGTCCATGAGAAAAATATAAACTAGGCATGAAACATAATCTTGGAAAAATAAAAGTGGTATTTTGTATCAACTTAAACAATTCCAATTAAATAAGTAATTTTTTACCAAGTACCTTATGAAACTAATTCATTCATAAAAAATTATCTGTATCAATTTTATGAACATGAAATTCCATAAATAAAAGTCTAAAATCTGAAAATTTACTTTCAGGTCTCTTTCACCTGGTTTTGGTTTTTGGGGTTTTTGTTTTGTTTTGTTTTGTTTTTGTTTTGGCTTACCTAGACATTATCTGCTTCACACTTGACATTGTGACCCAAATATCTAGGTCTGTAAACGGTTACAAACAGTTTTGCTTTTCTACTCTACCCTTAAAATTGTGTCAAGTTTTTCTAGCATTATGATCTACTACTACTGTCATTACTACTACAAATCCACAATATTCTCCTTATTATATATGACAAAAAATATTTGCTTTGTATTTGCAGATGAAGCATTGTTATTCTTTGTGAGACTCTAGCTAGTTCATGGCGGACCCCATGCTCAATCTGAGACATCCTACCAATTAAGTGGAAAGTGCAAATTCATCCCTTCACATGTTGTAAAAGCACCCCACATGAAACTTCCTCTTTTTTTCTATGTGTTTCTAATACATCAACCATTCTGTGGCTATGCCATCACACACAGAATCTGTTTCTTTTCTCCTGGTAATGATTGTGATATAAAAATCAACAAGATTAAATTTTGTAGTCTAATCCAATAAGTAGTTGATGTACAAATCAAAAATTAAATCTGTGTTTCCAGGGAGATAGCTCAATAGATAAGTGCTTGCCTGCCAAGCACAGGGTCCTCAGTTTGATCCCTGGTACCACAAAAAAAAAGTAATGAATGACAAAGGTTGGGCTGGGGACATAGCTCAGAAGAATAACCACTTGCCTGGCAAGGCAAGGTCCTGAATTCAATCCCCAATTCCGCCAAAAAAAAAAACTAAATCTGTTGTCTGTCTGCCAAAGGAATCAATTGTCCCTTCATTGTAACATAGAGTTTTGATTGGAGTACCATGCCACTAGACACCATCATGCATTCAGAATTTAGTGGCGTTTAGTGACCAGAAGAACCAGAAAAATAAGATTTGTAGTAGAATTCTGATCTTTAAATATAGATAAACTGTTGACTGCTCACACATCGTGGGGAAACAGAGGTCCCCACTCACTTATAAGACTGGAATTGCATCTCAAAACTTAACTAAAAAAGTACTCCATTTTTTTTTTTTTTTTTTTTTACCTTGATGTTCAAGGTAAGAGCAAGACTTTGAAATTCGTCACAGGTTCAGTTAATTTATTACTTGCACTATTCTTATTGTATTTGTACTCATCACTATACTGAAAGTAGGTATTCTGCACATTATATTATTTTTATGCTCTTAGATCCAGTCATATTGATTAAATCATAATGCATAGTCAACATAGGTTTTTTTGAATAAGTAAATAACTTTGAAATAAATCAAAGGTTTCAAAAAGCATAGTGTTTCAGGTTTATGATTCTGTCTAAGTAGTCAAATGTACAGAAGCAGGTGAATATGGAAATGCTACAGAATTTATACTCCTGGGTCTTTTCAGCCATGAGGTTATAAGGACTAACTGCACTGTGCTCTTCTTACGTTGCTGTCTTGCAGTTCTCTAAAGAAACCAGCTCATTCTCCTCTCCACCTCCTCAACATCACCATTTATTTTTCTCAGCCAGCTGTCTCTCCTGGATTTGTGCTACACTTCCACGGTGGCCCCCAGAATGACCAGAGGTCTTTTTGGCTCAGTGGAATACCATTTTATACAATGGCCGCATGAACCAGATATGTTATGTCAACTGTTTGGTGCTACTGAGATCTTCAGCCTGGTAGTCATGGTTTGCGATCATAATGTGGCCGTCTTGAGACCCCTTCATGACATGGTGGTCATGATCAGACATGGGTGCTGTGTCATGGTTATGGTCTCTATTATGAGGTCCTCCTCCGTTCGCTCCTACATGAACTGATTGCTATCAAACTTCCCTTTTATAGTCCCTGTCAGAGAGACCACTAATTCTTTGATAAATTACCATTACAGAAGCTGGCCTACAGTGACACAAGACTTGTATAATCATTACCACCACATAATGCTACCCAAATTGACGTTTTGAGCCTTAATGATGACTTACATCATCATCTTGTCTACTCTGGGTATACCTGCTCCTCTCTAGGCCGTGTCAAAGCCTCCCCCCACCTCCGGCTCACACATCACTGTTGTGCTCCTGTTCAATCTGCCTTTCACCTTCACTTACACTCCCGTGGTTGATGCCATGAGCAATGACAAAATGTCAGCTCCGTTGTACATCACAATTTCCCCTTGTCCAACCCCGTAGTACACAATCATGAAAACAACCATGATGGGAGTGTGGTACCAAGACAAACTACTTGAAAGAAATTGAAGTGCTTGCTGCTGAAGCCCCTTCTTCCATCTTCTATCCACAGAATCACTGCCATTGCATGTAGCAGGGACAGAGTGTTAGCTTCAGGCCATGAGATGTGACTAGAGAGAGACCCCCCTCTCAAGTTTTGCTTCTTTTTCTGAGCCTGAATCCAAGGGATCTGGTTTAGTTAATCTCCAGCTCTTCCTCATTTTTGATACTTGTAATTTAATCTGTCTATCAGAATCCTGTTTAATAAATTCATGCATGATGTTATAGTTTAGCAATTCTACCATGACTTACAAACCAGAAATCTCGATTGAGACTTTTATTGTAGAGAGAATTCTAAGCACTTCCTTTTTGAGGTACCCACTGCAGGTAAAAAAATAAAAAATTGTAAAGGGCCAGCAAAATAGCTGAACATAATAAAGCACCTGCTTAGGTAGAGCATAGTGCCTGGGACTCAATCCCCAGTGTTCCGTGTTGGCCTCACCCCTGAGTTACGTTGAGATGACAACTGAGACTGCTGTGGAGGCCCCTGTCTACAATCCCAGCCCTTGTAAGTCTGAAAACAGGAGAATCACTGGGTCAAATCTATGTAATGGCACTCTGTAAAGCTTGTACTACATAAATTAGAAAAAGAAAAGAATTGCGAAAATTCCTAAAAGTTGATCAAATTAAGGTGAACGCTATAGCTACAAATAGTTCATTGTCATGAAGACACATCTCTAAAAACCAGGAGACAAGTGTGCTTCATAGTAGAGAATACTGATGGAGGTTAAAAGCAATGTGACTTTTACTATAATAAATTTATTTTTATTCACTGATTGTTTCTAAATAAGTTTTAAATGATGTATTCAGCATATTTTCGATTAGCCTGCATTGATCAGATGTTTCTGTCAGTTTCTGTCGAATAAAACCTATGTGGTGGGGCAGACGAGATGGCTTAGCTGACTAAAGCGCCTGTTTTGGCAGCTTAGGCAAAGAACAGGGACTGTGATTCTGGCTCTGGGACCATATGCTGCACTTGCTCCACACCAGCCGGCTAGAGTCTGGGCATGATGAGATATGCCTGTAATCTCAATGTTGGGGAGGCTAAAAGCAGAATTATTATGAGTCCAAGCTGCATGGTGAAACCCTGTAACAGTGAAATACATTTTAAAATGTATGCTCTGGGCCCGGCAGGATGGCTCAGTGGTCTAAAGCACCTGCTTAGGAAAGCTTGGATGGCTGCAGGGACTGCGGTTCGATCCCCGGCATTACATGCTGCGCCAGCCCTGCCCTCAGGGCAGGCTGAGCCGGCCATAAAAATAAACAAACAAACAAACAAACAAAAGTTCTGAAACAAAATAAAATAAAATAAATTCTTTAAAAAAATAAAAAGTATGGTATCTTTCTCCAATTCATTTACTGGAACTGGGACTGTGCAACTTCTGGCTTTATGCAAATTGATCATGATTTGACTGAGAACATATAGGAAGTCATCATAATAGAGCAACTAGACAATAGAAAGGACATCAAGAACTTTTCCATAAGCATCAAAATGATAGGATAAATATGCTTGAAGGGAGGGATAATAATTTGAGGTGGATTAATAGCAGCGTGACATGTATCATAATAATAATAAATCAAATATGTAAATATAGTATTCACTCTAGTTTGAAATCATACCTTGTATATATTGTAGGATGTAAGTATTCACCTTAAAAAAAAATGTGCTCCTAAAATAAGGCAATACAATGCAATTATGTAATCACTTATATGTTTTACTCTTATTTGATTACATTTATCATAATTAAGCCTCAGTACCCTGTTGATAATATATTGTAGTAATGAGATTTATCAAAGTGCAGTAACAGGATCATCAAAACCTTCAAATAAAAATGTCCATCACTCATCCCCACAGAGAAGCGGCAGCTTGAAGAACCACCCACGTGCATACACATTCACAGGAGCTAAGGAAACAAACCAGGTGAGACACTGAAGTGACAAGTTGTAAGCACAGATGGAAGAGATACATTCAAAAAATAGGAAAAAATTATGTTTCCCATCTCAAGAATCCTAAATATAAAACTGGAGAAGAAAAGTGGAAATAGATCAAGATATCTTGCCAAGGATCTAAAGAAATTACACAGAACTTTAGAATTCTGACCATATACAAAATTTAGGAGGTAAATCCTGTGACATTTTTCCTTGTATCTTATTGTTTTTTTATTACCCTTTTTAAAAAAAAAACAAACTTTTTCTTGAGAGAGTGTAACAGTAATTGAAATTACATTAGAATCATCACACACCTAAAAGACAAGAATGACAAGCATTCCAAGCACAATTTTAGTATTACACATTGCTCTCCTTAGTGTCAAAATATCTTCCAGATTCTTAGGAACGTTGTTGAAATCATTCTATGTATATAAATGCATCGTTTTGCCCCTATCATGTCTCCCAACTTTTTGGCTTGCTGTCTCTTTGTTGTGTAATCCATAATTTCTTGATTTCTGTTTAGCTGTGTTATGCCTTTCCATTTTTTTCTTTTAAGTTCTTACACTAGATAAGCTATACAATATTTACATTTATAGGTTTGGTTTACTTCACTTATGGGTATATGTTCAAGATACATCCACCTATATACGAAGGCTTTGAGTTTCTCATTCTTTGTAGCTGAATAATACCCCATTGTGTAAAAACACCACACCCAATTTAGGAGGCCAGATCCGTTACGTGGGGTGGGGCTGATATGCCATGTGTTACCCAGAGCTGAGCTCTTGGTCCTTGTGTTTCCCTAGGAGGTGCTTAGGGTGGCGATCCTCTCCACTGCGCAAGTTTACCGTATCTTGCAAAGCAATCATTGAAAATGTGAAAGAAATGAGACCTTTCAAGATAAACATAAGCTAACAAAGTCCAGAAGTACTGACTCAGTATTGCAGAAGATATTTAAAGGAATCTTAAACAGAGAAGAGAAATAATAGAGACACTGCTAATAAATAGAAAAGAATATGTCAAAAACAACAAAATGACAAAAATTAGCAAGCACCTTTCTATTATAACTTTGAATGCAAATGATTTAATGCTTCAATTGAAAGACACAGATTGGCAGACTAAATGAACACACATGCACACACACACACACGCACACACAAACACACACCATTCTACTCTGCTTGTAAGAGCCACATATAAATAGCAAAGACACAAGCAGACAGAAGACTGAAAACAAAAATCTGTTCATCCAAATTGAAGCTCCATGCAAACAGGGGCACCTAAAGTCATACTGAAAAAGCTGGCTTCAACACTAAATAATTAAATGAAACAGATGAACCCATTCTATACAGGGAATGTCAGCAGTCCACCAAGAAGTTATTCTAAGTGCATATGAAATAAGCTCCAGTTTATACAACTTCATAAAACTCTAAACATCACTCAACATAACTGGACGTGTAGACTCCAACACAATAATATTGGGTGAATTCAATGGTCCATTTTCTCCAATAGATTGATCATTCAGATGAAATAAAATTAGCAAATAAGCATCAATGTTAACTAAAGCATAAATCAAAAGCACTTCACTGATGTCTACAGAACGTTCTGTTTAACAGCTACAGAAGACACATTGCCTTATAAATGGTTGAAAAAAGAATATAAAATAGATAATATTTTGGGCCATAAAGGTCATATTAGAAAATATAAAACAATGATGAATTCCTTCCAATTGTGTAACATAATTTAATAAGAAATCAAAAGAAAAGGAAACCACCAAATTTATGTAAATGGCTAGAAAAGAAGCAATTCACTTTTGAATGATGGTCACTTGGAGAAATAATGGGAAAACTTAAGAAATATGTCGAATGAAATAAAGTGTATCCCATATTGTTTTCATTATTATTATGGCTGGCACAGCCTGCTGTGGGGGTAGGGCTGGCATAGCATGTTGTATCGGTGATCAAACTGTGGTCCTTGTGGTTGCCTAAGCTTTCCTAAGCAGGCACTTTAGACCTCTAAACCATCTCCTGGCCTAAATAGACTCCCATATTATTATGTAAGTTGCTACCTGTATAAGATATTCCAGTTCTTGGGTATACATCTGGCTAAATCTACAGGCAGGCATTTCTTCAAAAGGCTACATGCATGATGGGGGGGGGAGTAATATTGGGAACAAAACAGTCAACACATAATGATGTTTATTTCTACCTCCAAAATGTTCTGTATCACCCACATTAATATTGGGAGATAGCTCAGTAGAATGAGCACTGCCCTGGCAAGGACAAGAGCCTGAGTTTGATCCCAAGTTCCAATCAACTTCCCCATCACATCTGGCTAACGTTGTTATGTGAGAGGGAAGGGGCGCTTCAGAGAACGGCTCCCCCAGGCTCCTGTATTGTGCAGCACTCATGCTAAATACATGCCCCCGCGAGGCAGGAGGGACCTTCTCTCCAGTGAGTCCCCTGTGTGAGCACATACTTCAGAAAGTGCTGTGTGAATCTGGACATGATTCGTCTCCTCCTAGCACCCAGATGAGAATATATATGCTCCTTTGTGAAATTAAGGAGATCCTGTTTCCAGAATAATGACAGAAGAAATTTTAAAACTGTCCTTTGAGTAAGTAGCATTTAAATCATTTTGTGTAGAAAAGCAGGCAACCAAAAATCATAACCAGGTAGCACTCTCTTTCCAACCATTCATAGGAATTGCATTAAACTACTTAGCTTTTTCTGTTGAAAATAGACTGGTTTTAAGCCGGGCGTGGTGGCTCACGCCTGTAATCCTAGCACTCGGGAGGCTGAGGCAGGAGGATTGGTGCGAGTTCGAGACCAGCCTGGGCTACAAAAGTGAGCTCAGGACCAGCCTCAACTGCATAGTGAGACCCTGTCTCAAAAAAAGACAAAAAAAAAAAATAAAGAGAGAAAATAGACTGGTTTTAGACAGGTTTCCCAATCATTAGCTAACAAGTGTGAGACACTTGTGGGAGGACAGATGGTCAGTTATAAGACGTTTAGGTGTGACTGACAAACTCAAAGTGGGAAGATAAAAATGAAGACGTCTCTCAGTATTTCCTGATGCAGGTGGACACTATGAGGCATGGCTGTTGATTGATACTTGGCAGTTACAGATGTAATTAAACAGAAATAATATCTATTTGGGAATTTCAAGAATTGGTTCATGAAGCCAGGTGCGGTGGTGCATGCCTGTAAATCCCTGCACTTGGGAGTCTGAGGCAGGGGGATCAGTGCGAGTTCAAGACCAGCCTGGGCTACAAAAGTGAGCTCCAGGCCAGCCTGAACTGCATAGCGAGACCCTGTCTTAATAAAGAAATGAATTGGTTCATGAAATTGTGAGATGCCATAGATATATGGTAGAGGGGCACAGACCTTTCTTTTGTCCAATAGCACCTAAATATAGAGTGGTATGGGACATAATTGATTTGAACCTTTAAAAAATCTCTTAATTCAGTGATGTTCCTTAATGCTAGTAAAAGTGTAAACTATAAATCTAACTTTTTGTGCTACTCAAACGAGTCAGGATTTCTACCTGTTATACGTATAGATATTCTATAGAATTGATCAATCAATAGATTGATATATAGATATTTTATTACTCAGTCAATTGGTTCCTAAATAATGTTTCAATAAATTTCTTAGAAAGCTTTCACAAACAGCACATACGGAAAGTATCTGACCAAACAAGGGATCCTTTAGGCAATGGCAGCCTGTTGCTGCAGTATGGCTTTGAAGAGCACGGACTTGCCTCTACTTCTCGCAATGCCACTGTCTATGCGTGTCCGGCAGAAGGAAGTCCTGATGACTGGGCACCTCACCCGTGTGAATGGCAGTCTCCCAAGGTAAAGCTGAAACTTCAAAGGTTTTACATTTCAGCACATGTTTGCAGCACGTGACGATCCCATTCATCCTGGGCAATGTGTGCTTGTACCTAGAACCTTGGCAGGATAACACATCCTCAGATATTGCCAAAATGAATATTTTCAGAGTAAACCTTCCTCTCATGCGGAATGGCAACAGTTTCCACACTCACTCACTAAATACATTATGCTCTCCAAAAGGTCTTCCTAACGTAATGTGTTTTCAGTCTGTTAATAAAAATTGTGCCATCCTAAGCAAATATAAATGTGACCCTGCATTACTGTTTATAACATGTATTAATGAAATCTTCAATTTCCTACATAATTAAGAGACAATATATGTCAGACACAGTATCCGTGAATAGTATAATCCCTCAACATTCCATTTCATTCAGAAAACACAAAATTGACTGTTTTAGAGATGGGAAAGAGCAGTGGTGGTGAACCAGTGGTTTGCATGTCACAGTGGGCACGTAGAACCCTCTCTGTCACACACGAGCCAGTTGCCTCAATGCTGAGCACTTGATATTCAGATTTAACTCTACTGATGGAACTTTATAATACATGAGTGGTTTTTGAATTGCAGTTCGTAATCTGTCTCTAAAAGTTTTTCCATCACTCTGATAGAGGCAAGTATATCTGCCTCATAATTATTAACATTTGCATAAAGAGCCATTCCTAATTGTTCATTTGGTGGATCAAAGGTGAAATTATGGCTTTGTTTCTCGAGCAGTGAGATGTGCAGTGTACATGAGTCTGAGCGACTCCATCATTGGGAAACAGATTCTGTGTATCATTTTCTAGGTGCAGCTGTTATTTTACAGATTTTCAAATGCAGAGTTGACTGATGGCTTCATATTTGCTAGGACTGTATGTTGAAATACTTCTATCCAGGTATTCTTTATTAGTCTACATACAAAAGATAATCATCCATAATTCTGATTTGAATGTATTTACGTGTTCACGAAACAGATTTTTTAATAAGAGCATGTTAATAAGAGCATGTTAAAAACTTTCCATTTTTCAATTTTCCTCTAACAGTGCTATGTGAAACAGATTAACATTTTAAAAATTGTGCTGTTGACTAGTGCATATGTTCTCAATATTTTGTACCATTTAAACACTTATATTTGATTTTCATTTTCAGTATAGTATTAAGAGTACAGATAGAACTTAAATAAGAACATTTATTTACTCTTTAGTAATCACAAATAATTGTTAATTCAATTTCTTTAAACTTCTTTTTTTTTTTAATTTCTGTCCTCAGCATCAAATTTAGGCATTGTGTTTACCAACCAGGTATGGTGCCAGTGAGCTGTAACCCCCACTGTTCCCCAATTTTCCTTACGTTAGTCTTAGTCTAAGTCATTGTGGAAGGACTCAGTAAATATTTACAGGAATTTAATTTTATATCACCTAGTATAATGAGTAGCAAAATGTGTTTAATTGAAGCAGCTAAAATTATAAGAACTTTTATCAAAAAGTTTTTAGGCCATTAATTTGAAATACATTTTAAAAAAAAAAAAAAAGCAAGAGATTAAAGTAAGTCTGGACCAGACTGGCTAGAATATTCTTATTTATTTCATCACTAAAATTTTATGTACCTTATTTTTCTGTTTTTATCTTTCTGTGTCCCTTTCTCGGTTTCTTTTTCTGTCCCACTCTGTCTGTGTCTCTCTGTCGGTATCTTCTGCCTCTGTCTGTGTCTCAATCTCTGTCTGGGTCTCTGTCTAGGTCTCTGACTCTCTGTCTCCGTCTCCGTCTCCGTCTCCCTCTCTCTCTCTCTCTCTCTCTCTCTCTCTCTCTCTCTCTCTCTCTCTCTCTCTTACTCTCTGTGTCTGTCTCTCTGTCTGTCTCTGTCTGTCTGTCTCTCTCTGTTACTCTGTGTGTCTGTCTCTCTGTCTGTGTCTGTCTGTCTGTCTGTCCTCTCTCTCTCTCTCTCTCTTTCTCTGCAGCCAAATAAATGCAGAGCAAAGACTTGAGTCATGCATGCATTGTAGGAGATGATTCTCTTGGCAGAGAGAGCATCTACAGTCAGTCTAGGAGCAGATAGAATAGGAAGAAGTTCATGGGGCTCAAATAATACAAAAGCACTAACAGAACAGGACATTGTATTAAAACAATGAAAAATGTACAGTTCATAGAATATTTATTCCTAAAAAAAAATACTTAAATTTGTTGGAAGAAGCATTTTCTCTTCACTCACTTTATTTCATTATTTTCATGGAAAAGGAGATAAAAGGTTAAAAAAAAAAAAAGCCACATTGTTCAGAAAAGCCACATAGGATGGTGGGCAACATCCTAGGAAGTTGCAGTTTCATGACGGAGAATATGTGCTCAATCTCCAAATCGAGAATTCCTTTTATTTTATTTTTTTCCTTTCACCTTGGCAGGTTAAGGATGTCCAACCTGTGATTTCCCAATGTTAACTGAAGCAATGCGGCTAGACAACAACGTAACTGAGTTCATATTGCTAGGACTGACCCAAGATCCTCTGAGGCAAAGAATGGTGTTCTTCATCTTCTCAGTTTTCTATGTGGGAACCGTGGTGGGGAATCTGTTCATCATTGTGACCATCAAGTGCAGCCGGTCCCTAGGGAGCCCCATGTACTTCTTCCTGTTCTATCTGTCCTTTGCCGACTCCTGCTTCTCAACGTCCACTGCCCCTAGACTGATTGCAGATGCTCTCTCTGCCAAGAGAATCATCTCCTACAATGCATGCATGACTCAAGTCTTTGCTCTGCATTTATTTGGCTGCATGGAGATCTTTGTCCTCATCCTCATGGCTGTTGATCGCTACGTGGCCATCTGCAAGCCCTTACGTTACCCAACCATCATGAGAAGACAAGTATGTCTCATCCTGATCGTCCTTGCCTGGGTGGGGTCTTTTATACATTCCACAGCTCAGATCGTCTTGGCTTTGAGATTGCCCTTCTGTGGACCCAATCTGATTGACCACTACTGCTGTGACTTGCAGCCCTTGCTGAAACTCGCCTGCATGGACACCCGCATGATCAACCTGCTGCTTGTGTCGAACAGTGGGGCCATCTGCTCGAGCAGTTTTGTCTGCCTCATGATCTCATACTTTGTCATCCTGCATTCACTGCGAAACCACAGTGCAGAAGGGAGAAAGAAGGCTCTCTCCACCTGCACTTCGCATATCATTGTTGTCATCTTATTCTTTGGCCCCTGCATATTCATATACACACGTCCTCCAACCACCTTCCCTATGGACAAGACGGTGGCCGTATTTTACACCATTGGCACACCATTTCTCAACCCCATCATCTACACACTGAGGAATGCAGAGGTGAAAAGTGCTATGAGGAAGTTATGGCGCATTAAAATTACAGCAAAAATCAAAGGATGAATAGATGCCCCTGTGTGATTAATTCATTTATAATTTATTGAAGTAGATACATGCATAATATAATATGTAAATGTTGCAGATAGAAGATAGTATTGATACCTTACATCTTTTAACCCCTATCATTTATCTATCTATCTATTTATCTTCTACCAATATATTATCCATCTTTCTTCACTATTGATTTCACAAAGCATCCTCCCTGACAGTGGTAGATGCAAATTAACTCATACAACTACGTACAAATGTCTCTCTTCCTCAAGTTCTCAGTTTTCCTTACTTGACATCGGCAAAACTTTGTGCTTTAGATGCATTTAATTTTCTTACTCTTAATACAATAAAATGTTATTTTGAGTTTCTCATCATAGACCAGCTGCTTCTTTAAGACTTTTTTGACAGCTCAATTGGATTATTAATGCCTGTGAATGACAGGTCAAATTCTGACCTATAGTGGCTTAATAAAAAGGAGAATGCTCATATAATCCCAAGTTTTGGAAACTTCTGATCACCCATGAATAAAGTGAATTGTCTTCAAATTTAATTAATCACATAACATATTTCCAGTAAAATACTGAGCAGCTTCTAGCACACTCCTAGGATGAAGAGATTAACTCAGAGTGCTGACACTTTCATTTTATGAGTAGGTTGGGTAACAAATGTTACATGTTTTCCAAGAGAGGCTTTTCTTTTGTCTGAAATTCCAACCTCACTTTTTCTTATTTTCTTTGCCTAGTGAGATGACTAGAATAATACTTGTGAAATTCTCCAGATGGGAATACTTTAAGATATGCACCAAATTTCTGTGCTGTATTTCAGGCATAACAGAAAATGTGACTCTAAGATACAAGAAAATAAAAATATTTGAGGTTGTTGAAAAAGATGTGTTATTTTTATACAATGGAATATTACTCAGCTTTAAAGAATAATAAACTGGAAGACTTCATATATAAGTGGATGTATCTTAAAGATATATTCATAAGCGAAATAAATCAGACTTACATGTGTAAATAATGGATAGTTTTCCTAGTGTAGTAACTCAAAGGAGAAATAAAAAGGGAAAGGCATAACACAGCCTAATCGAAATCAAGCACTTAAAGTTTAAACAATGAAAAGACGGCAGGGAGAAAAGATAGGAAACACGGTAGGAAAAAGAAAAGCATGTACTTAGATACACAGGATGAATTAGACATTGGTTCTAAGGATCTCCAACAGGTTTTTGACACTGAGAACAGCAATGTGTAATACTACACCATGCTTAAAATGCCTGTAATTCTGGTCTTTTACATGTGTGGTGCTTCTAATGAAATTTCAATTTCTGTTGTCCAAGATTATGTCTGCTACTCTGGGCCTCTATGTTACCATGAGATTTTGGATTGGTTTCTATAGATGTGGAAGGAATGCTGTAGTTACTTGTCATAGGTTTCTGATTACTATTGGAAATATGGCCATTTTAATCATATTGGTTCCGCATATCCACGACCAAGGGACTTGTTTCCATTTTCTGATTTCCTCTTAAACCTCTTTTGACATAGCACTGTTATTGACTTTTTTTATCAATTTATCTGCTACTACATTTCTGAATATGACCAATAGTTAGGAAAATACTTTCATGGTTCTGTACGTAAAAGATCACAACATCTACACATAATGATAATCTGACTTTCTCTTTCCCTGTATGTGTTCCTTTCATTCCTTTCTTTTGCCTGGGAATTCTAGTTAATGTTTTGGAAACTGGACTGAAAATAAGCCTTGATAGAACACATCCTTCTCTGGTCTCAGATTTTAACTTTTAGACTTTTCTCCATTTAATATTACGTTGGTTATTGGTTTGTTATAGCTGACTTTTGTCAGACTCATGTAAGGTCCTTCTTCGCTTATTTTTATCCCATGGCTATATTGTAAATCATTATCAAATTTTGTCAGAAGCCTTTTTACTTTCTGATAGAAACATATGCTTTAAGTCTCCAAATCTACTTATGCAGTGATTTACATTTGTTGAGTTTTGTATGTTCCACCATCCTTGAAACTCTGAGATTGAACATATTTTATTATTAGACATGATCCATTTGATTTTTTGTACTTCATTTGTCAATATGTTACTAAGAATTTTTAAATCTGTGAGTTTTGAATACATTGGCTGGTAGCTTTATTTTTTTCATTGGGTCTTTGGTCTTGTGACCAGACTGAGGCTTCTGGATATTCAGTGAGCTGGTTCAAGAGTTCTGGTGTCATAACCTCATCCAATGGAATTCATCAGTGAATCCATTAGCTCCCTGGTTGATTTTTACTACTACATCAGTTTAATTGGTTATTACTGGATTGTTTAAAATTTTTATCTCTTCTTAGTTTAGTTTTTTTAATTCATTTGAGTCAATGAGGGTACATTTCTCCAAGAGAATAAAA
>PVJA010015348.1:21038-45724 GCA_004027025.1 Myocastor coypus | reverse complement strand
TGTGTGTGTGTGTGTGTGTGTGTGTGTGTGTGTGTGTGTATGCATGAGTGTGTGTGTGTGAGAGAGAGAGAGACAAACACAGAGACAGAGGAAAAGTACAAATAAATGAAATAATCATGAAAATGATTTATTTTTCTCTTACCAGAATTTGTTATTAGTGATTTTGTTAGAACCTATTACGGTAACCTTTCAAAATTGAAATCTCTGAGCAGAAGCACAGACATACTACATGAATTTCTTCTTCTATACTTTAGCTTTCTTGAAAGAAAATTGATTAGTCTGTAGAAACAAGGAGATTATATTAATATAAAGAGTCATGGTCTTTAGAGTGAATAAACTATGCTTAAATCATGGTATAAATATTTATTCACTGAGCATGACCAGAAATACAGTAAAGAGTTTGTTTTTATGGCGATACAAAAATTTCCAATAAAAGTTGTACAGCACATTGTAAGAGAGGCCTTCCATCATGCAGGGAGAAGGAATCTGATACCCAGTTTATTTCCTATGGCCAATGAAATGGCCTTTCAGGATGCTTTATGAAACTACAAATCATTTGAGCTGCTCCCTGGTCGAGAAACTTAAATTAAATTGGAGAGAACCTCCAAGGCAAATCAACAGTCTTTTGAAACTAAGTTAGCTCTGTAAACAGAACCTTTACCCTGACACAGTTGCAACTAAGTTTCAAGCTGATCAGCACTGCTTTACTGTTTTTGAAAAGTATAAACCAATTGTACAATCTTAATGTAATTTACTATTAATTATATTATCAATCATTCTCCTAATTTTTTTTCTAAATTTGAATACTTTACCCTACCCTTTGAAAGAAAAACAATTAGGAAACACAGTGTTAACTTAAACTACTTTTAAGATACAAGAAGCTTTGAAATATAAAATTATATATAAACTTGTGACTGTAATTTCTACTCAACAATAACCTGAAAGTAATTAACATTTTATATAGGAAAATTTTAACTAATAGTCAATGCTTCATTCACAGATTTGTTTAATGTGATGGATGATATTGCTTAAGCTTAAAGTTGCCCACCATAGGAGGAACAAGGGGGGTGTATATGTTGTTATTTGCTGTTCTGATACTCCTTTTATCCAGCTTTCTAGTAGTTCCCCCAGGCTTCACCAACTCGTATTTGTACATCCTGCTGGCTTTTATTGATGCCATCCTAACACTTATTTATTAGATCTCTCTTGTTTCTCATTAACCTATACAGTTTAAGTTAAGGATTACTTTGTCAATTCTAATTAAGACACAGACTCAAATTAGGCATTAGTATTCCTGTACTAACCTATAATAGGATGAATAAAGCAAGACCAGAAAATCTGTTTGAAGATAAGAACTGCTGCGATTGACAACTTAAGTTCTGGGGTAGATTGGTGCTACATCCAAATACATCAGCAATAGGATTTATACAGATCGATAACACAATCATAAAGAACAACTAAAATTTGTTCATAGGTATGTGTCAACTTTACAATGAGCAGCTCAACTGTCATGGAATAAGCAAAAGTCTTGCAAGTTAAAAGATGGATTTAGGTTCCGAATTTTATACAGTGTCTGGCAGGAGGCAGAGACCATATCAAAAATAATGGACCTAAAGTTTTAGGATAATTGTAACAGATGAGGAAATTTTTGATGTGTAACTGAATCATATAACACTCAGTGGTGATCATTCTCTAGCATTGATATGCAAACAAGCACGATATAGGCACTGCATTAGTGTGTCAGGAGAATCTTAGAATCACTAAAATTTTGAAATATATTTTCTATGAGTGTTTGAAACAGAACTTTTATGACCTCTATAATAAAACCAAAGACTGACTTTGAAAATATTTAATTAGTAAGTACCCAAAGTGGCAAATAAATATTTTAACCACTTCATATCTGATATATTCCCTTATTTAGTACAACTGTTATGGAAGGCTATGATGGAATAGGTATAAGATAAGGAGCTCAGAAATTTTCCTGTGTAGTTATCCTGTGACTCGTATATTGACAATAAGCCCATATGTTTTATCTTCTTATTCCATTCCATTTAGGTAGATAGAATTTTCATATTCTAAATATGTGTTAAATGTCATACATTTTTATTACTTTTAATAAGAAATAATAATGAGACTGTTTCAAAACACGTTAGTAATACCTTTCCAATATTTGATATAATGCATATTGCTGTCCTCATTTTAGTTATACAGAGCACAGGTTGTAGACATTATAACTTTTCTAATCATTATTGGTACGAAAAAGATTTTTCTCATTTAACTAAGAGAAAATCGTTGTATACAGAGTCCACGTTGCAGTGGGTTATTGGTAAAACTAGCTATGTTGGAAGCTGTTAATATAAACCTTTTACAGCTCAGCATTCTAATCTAGCTTTACATTTTATGCCTTGTGGTTAAACTTTTCTGCTGGGTGGTTAAGGGCAAGTTTAAGCAAGACCTGTATAACAAAACATGTAACTTGTGTATCTCTCGATGTCAGTCAAATCCCCTCGGGATTTACTTTGGAACCATGTACAGTGCTTTGTAGAACTGATGTCTGTGTAAGCCCTCTGGATGAGTCACAGCCATTGCTTGACCAGTTTGCTCTCAATGAAAGCCTGAGAGAATATTTTCTCTCCTTAGGCATACTACATATCTTCAATCTCTTCTGTCTTTGTCACAAAATCTCCTTGAACAGATAATTTGGCATGCCACTGAGTTATAGGATGTTACAGCACAGGTTCTCTTCTGTCCTGAGTCCTCACTGACGTTAAAGGGCTAGGGCAAAATATTGGCGATCCTTGTAGCCTTTCTTTTTCTCAATGTTTTGGTCTATAAACTTATATTCTTAACCCACCAGAAGAAAAGCTTAATGATACTATTACTCTATAACATAGATACATGAGCATAGCATCACTGTCTTTCTGAGTATCAAACATCTTAGACTTAACTTGGAATTGGTATTTTCTATCAATCATTGATATTCTAATAAATCCCTATAGAATGTGACAAAAGCAGTTATATATTTTTTACACAGACAACTAGAAATCTAAGTATATGTGAACATAGTAGTTATTATAACAACTTTCGTTTTGCTTTGTTTTGTTTTTTTCTTCTTTGGTACAAGAGATTGAACTTGGGACCTTGCATTTGCCACGCAGGTGCTTATGCTGATGTGCTGTCTCCCTGGTGCTTGTAACAACTTTTGATATAGCATGAGTGACTTATATTTCAAAGAAAGTAGCCCTCACTCTGAACATGTTTATCTGTGTGACTGTGTTCCTCACTCAAGTATACAAGTTGGCCAAATGTGTAGTAAAATATACACAACAGAGCATGCTTAGAATTCAATAGTTGGTGAGAACTACCCAGGAAAGTAGCAAGTGAGAACTGCAGTAGAGGTAAAAGGGTACACAAGAAGGAATATATGCTTACAGTGAAACAAGCTGAACTAGATGTAGCACAGAGACCTGGTGGCAGTAGGTCCCAGAAAATTAATAAACTCCAGTTTTGTAACAATTATTGCTTCTAAACAATGTGTCCATACATTTAGTGGAAGTTTAAGTGCTTCCATTATTTTTCTTAAAATTTCATTACCAATTCATTAAAATGTTGATCTGTAGGTTACCATTCAGCTTTCTTTATAGAGGGCCGATTTTAGCTATGTCTATTGATCACTGTAACTGAGAGAAATGTGCTTCTCATTTGGTTTTACTTTCATTCAATACATTTTGCTCCCATAATTTCATCTGGATCTGTCACTTACGCATGGTTCTGCTCATGCTGACCAATCTGTTTTCCCACTGGGCTCCATTACATAATGAGAAAGTCTTATTTTTTATGAAAATTGAATTTTGTTTACACAATGCTATGAAATGCTTCTGTTCGAAAGTGCATGTGCTGAATAAACTTATTAACACATATGTGGGTGGTTCAATACCATGTCCTAACACATTAATAAGATGAAACTTTATATTTATATATTTAATATATATTTTCTGAAAAGACTGGATGAAACTTTCATGTGGTACTATTTGAAATCTGAATGCTTGCTTGTACTGACTTGTGGGATAATCATATACAATTTATTATTTTATTCTATTTCTCTATTTTCTACTTTAATTTTTGACAAGAATGTCTCACTAAGTCATTCAGTTGCCCAGACTGGACCTGAATTTGTGATCATTTAGCTACAGCCTCCCAGAGGGCCTGGATTAGAGTCCTGTGCTTTCACATACCACCTGGCAATTTTAAAAGAAAGTCTGGAGAAATGAAGTGTTACCATTTAGATTCATGTAAATATCAAGCCTATTCATCAATGTGTGGGAAGCTAAAAGATCACTTTTCATGTATAATTAACAGTACATTTGAATTATTTGAACTAAAGTAAAACTAGATAAAGATCCTCTGAATTTGGAACTATGGCTGTGAATACATTTCAAATGAACAAAACCATAAATGTAAGAATTTAATAAACTAGAATATATAAGCAATAATTTTCTGCCATGGGAAAATCACTCAGTATAGACAGGGAGTGAACAGTTCCTAACTCAATAAGATCTTACAATTTTAAAATGAAGTCTACCTATAAACTTGTTTAACTCAAAACCATAAAAGTGTATTCTTATTTAAATAAGTTCATAAATATGACAATTTTACTAAAATACCAACAATCTAAATAAAATGTAGTGTGTCACTCTAGGAAACAATGTTCCACTTCTTAACCTGATGATTTATTTCTGAAATAGGATTCTCTGTATTAGAAACCTGTAAAATTTTCCTCTATAAAAGAGATTCCATCTCAGAAATCATGGATAATCTACCTATTCCTATGGTAATAAAAAATGTAATGAAACTTCATTTTATAAATGTAGTGAAATCTCACAGACTTAAAAATGTGACTATTAATTGTTCTTCCAATAGGGAACTTTAGATTAACATTCAGGGCTCTCTGACACTCACAAACTATTATATATTTCCTCCCAGTTGCAACAGCTAAAATTCATGAACATAACAACCAAGTATAATGAAAATATTGCAAACTATAGTCTCTGAATTTCTTTATTGAAGATAAAAACAATATTTCACATGAAATAATTTTTGAAATCTAGAATCAAACTTCAATATCAAAACAGACATTCAGGATAAATGTGTGTATGTGCACACTCGTGTGTGACGCTTTATATTCAAAGCAATATATAAATGTATGCTAAATAGGCCGGTATAATTTATGTTTGATTAAAGTATCTCCGAGCTGTTTGATGAAGCTGTAAGGTCACTTTGAAATATTTGTAATTTATGTTCAGAGAAGACTCAATGGGAACAAATATCTGCACATACTGAAAGACTGCACTTCCTCAGGACACTGGACTAGAACAAAACGAAACTATTGTCATTAAGGACTTTTCCAGGTGTGAAGAGTGAAATGTTAAGTAGTCACTTCATTTTATTCTCACAAAAGATAAAAAGTGAATTCTATGGAGATTAGTAATAGCACATATCATAAAACATAGATATTGAAATAGAACTAGTTGAAAAGGGATAGAAAAGAAGCTTGGATACAACAATAACCAGAAAATCCTAGGTTTAGTCTTACCACCGAAAAATTTTCTCATTAATGTCACTGGCTATTCATCTGAGAAACAAGGACTACAAGTTCCAAAATGAGCTAGGATGTCCTCTATAATCCTAAAAATTAGTAATTTTTCATGGAATTAACAAGCATTGACCACTAATTGAAATTTCTCAGCTTAATGCCTTCACCTCTTTTTCTCCAGTATACAAACGGTAATTATTCTTACTGTCCCTCATTATCCACAATTCTCATTCCTAAATTAATTAAATATGTGCATAATCCCTTCAGTATATTTTCAGTTTCTACCTGTCATTTACAAGGCAAAATTCTGGTCTGGTTTAAATCTAACTGTCCTGTACTCTGGTCTGCCTTCAAATCTTATAAATCTTTCATCTTTTTAAACCTATCTGTCCAGTTACCTCATAAATGTATTAAAGGAAAACAGTCACATTGCTGATTCTCTTTAAATTGTACCTATTGATCATGAAAAGAAAGATATCTTTAAAACATCAAGAGCCCATGAAAAATAATTCCAACAGCTACAAATGAAGAAAAGAATAATAACATGAGATTGATGAGCCATGCTGGTCCCACTCATGGGGCACATGGAGACAGTGATTGAGACTGGGTGTGGTGGCCACACACCTGTTATCCCAGTGCTTGGGAGGCTGACAATCAGGAGAATAACTATGAGTCTGATCGGTGTAGTGACACCCTGTAGACCATGTACTAAATACTTTTTTAAAAATTTAGAACTCCAAAGAGCCATGACTAAAATAAAACTACACCAAGACATTAAATAATCAAAATTCCATAAATTCGACACAGGAACAGAATATTTTAAAGGTGTCAGAGAAATGAAAACAAATCACTTGTAAAGGAAAACTCATCAAATCATGGGGGACTTCTCAACACAAACTCTCAAATGAAGAAGAACTGGATTTTAAGTCCTAAAAAACATTAACTTCAAGCCCAGATGGATGTCTCATACAAAAAGAACTGAAGAAATTTATGACCACAAAACCAATTATCTGAAGAATACTAAAAAATATTATTGATAGAGAAAAAATGAGCACAATTCCAGGAATAGCAACAGAAACACACACACACACACACACACACACACCACAACACAAGCAAGCAATTAAACAGGGGGTAAAAGCCGATAACCAGTAGTGGGAAAATATGTCAAAAGGAAGGTGATACGTATCAGTTATAATTATCGATGTAAATGGCCTTGGAGCCAGCTGAGTGTAGACTGAAACCTCCAGTAACTGTGAGCTAAATAAACCTTCCTTCCTGCCTTTTGGGTGTCTGTTATTTGTCCCAGAGAAGAGTAACTAATATATATATATATATATATATATATATATATATATATATATATATATATGAAAATCTAAACAGTGGTTCTCAACCTTTCTAATGCCATGACAGTGCAATACAGTTCCTCACGTTGCGGTGACCCCAAATCAAAAAATATAATTTTGGTGGCTACTTGAAAACTGTAATTCCAAATAAATAACATTTTCCAATGGCTTTAGGCGACCCCTGTGTTTTGGTCATTTGATCCCTGCCAGGGTTGTGACCTACAGGTTGAGAACTGCTGAATTCTAAGGTATCTCCTTTCATCTTGTGATGTCATAAAATAAATTACTGAGTCACTTAAAAGTACCAAGAAAGGGAAAGTTCAAGAACCACTGACATAGAATCTCAAGCTAATCTAAGTTCAGATCACAAATCTGCCAGCTATAAAGATGTCCAGCATATAATGGATACTATAAAACTGTTAAATAAATTTAATAAGTAAGCCATACTTTCTCTGGAATGTCCCTTAGAAGTTGACATAGAATGTACATTTGATAAATGGTTGATGGCAATGAGTAAGGACTGAATAAATGTTTTTCTTTATAAAAAGTCATTGCTTTGTTAGGAACAATTATATGCCACCTTGTTTTTATTCTTTCAATTATGTTCAGAAATATGTTAAAAGTACATTGTTTTCTGTTTGTAGATTGAGAAAACTCCAGCCCATAGGCAGAGGCTGAGACATCTTATGAGCACATAATGTAAGATGCCAAGAAGAAATAAATGCAACACAGCAAATTCTGGTTATGATAATCAGTAACATTCTCGAAATGAACAGAAGAAAGATATCAAGGCTCTGTGATTAAATTAACTTCAAAACAAGACATTTAATCTTTTCTCTCTTTACACTCATATTTCAGTGATACAGTTCTGCTCAGAGGTAATCCTTCTCACAGAATGTCATTAGCTAGCCTGTCAGCACAGGCCCATCAGCATTCACCTTGCATGGATCTGCATCATGATCATGTTTAAGACTGAGTATTTTAAAAACTTCTGGGCAGGTATTAGGGAAGCTAACCATGGAATGGGACCACCATGGCATGAGATATCAGGGATCGAACCTGGGTCCTTGTACTTGCCAGGCAATTGCTTAGACTGCAGACCTAAGTCCTTAGCCTGATTATCTTATTTGTGAAAAGAGAAAAAAATCCACACTTTTCAGCTGAATGCTATGCTGTTTGTATTTCTATGTTGCTATGTTTCAAGCTTTTCTTTATATTAGGAGAAACTTCATGGACAGAAAAGTAGATAATATTTTCATAAGAAGAAAAGGTTGTGAGAATAACACACACAAATATATTTGGATGTGTCTCACCTTGTATCTCCTTTCTCCCATGCTGAAATATTTTCAGTGTCATGGAGAAATACATAAAAGCTTAAATGACTTTGTAGACAACATCTCATGATGCCAAACTTACATGTAAATATATTCATGTCTAAATAATGCATATAACTATATTGACATTGATTAATATAATTATAAATCAGAAATACTCTTTTCTTTCTTTCTCCTTTCTTCCTTCCTTTGTCTTTCTTTCTTTCTTTCTTTCTTTCTTTCTTTCTTTCTTTCTTTCTTTCTTTCTTTCTTTCTTTCTTTCTTTTCTTCATTTTTGTTCCAGGAATCAAATCCAACTGAGGACTTTGCACTTGCCAGCCACCCAGCACCCAGAAATAATTTATTTTATTTTTTAATATATTTTTTACAGGATCTACAGGATCTCACTACACAGATTGGACTTGTAGTGGTCCTCCTGTTTTCAGCCTCCCAAATGCTGGGATTACAAGTGTGTGACACCACGCCCAGTCTCATTTGCTATCTCAGTGTGCCCTGGGTTTGGAGCCAGCACAGCATGCCGAGAATCAAAACCTGGTCCCTGTGCCTGCCTAAGCAGGCACTTTAATCTGCTGAGCTATCCGGCAAAACAGAAATGATTTTGAAAAGGCTGCCAAACTGAAATTAATGGAGTGAAAAGAAAGAGGTGAAGACTTCTTTGATGACTTCCTGTTGGATTTTTTTTTTTTAAGAATCTTATTTTATGTATTTATTTATTCTTGTTGCAGAACTTTTGTTTGTTTATTTATTTATTTTTATGCCCGGCTCAGCCTGTCCTGAGGGCAGGGCTGGCGCAGCATGTGGTGCCGGGGATAGAACCGCGGTTCCTGCAGCCACCTAAGCTTTCCTAAGCAGGCTCTTTAGACCACTGAACAATCATGCTGAGCCCTGGATTTTTCTTTTAAAACAAATAAATATATATATTTTTAAATGTATTTTTCAAAATCAATCCATAAATGTAAAAAAAATTAAGAATGACCATGGGTATACATCCAACTAACGCAATAATCCTAGAGTAGTGCTTAGTTACTCTAAAATATCTTTTGTGTATGTCCATTATGACCTGTCTTAAGAAAAATAGAAACTTCAACTCTTGTCAGCAATCAGGCCGGTATTATTTTTCTAACATGGTGATTTTGGTGTCCTGAAACATGGCAGATGAGTCAAATGAGCTCCTCACTACCTTCGGTGCCAATGAATACCCCAGAGCAGGGGAATAAAAATGGATAAATATGAGAGTGAAATTCTGTGTTCTTGTTTGGATGGAAGTGCCAGTTATGTCACTAAAATTGACAATACTGTAGATTTTGCACCATGTGTCAGCAAAGGAAACCAGGTATGATGGCGCATGCCTGTGATCGCAATGCTGGAGACAAGAGGCTCACTACAAGCCCAAGGTTCATAGCGAGGCCCTGTGCCAAATCAATACATAAATTGAGATCAAAACACCAAATGAGATGATCCATCTTTTTCCTGACACAAGTTATATGAATATCTTCAGTCCTTTATATTACACATACATATGCACATATGCACACACATACGCATTCAACTTCTATATTAACTCATTTATCTGGTTTCCATTTCTTGCTCAACTTGTACTCCGCTATTAACATGATTCTCTCACCTTTGGGCTTGTTCCTTGTAGAATTGGTCCTCATAGCATGCTTCTGCGGCTTCCAAGATTCACATACTCAGAGCTTTCTACTACTGTGAACTTTGCAGTAAGTTTCTTGAATGCACCTGCAAAAGGAAATTCACTAAAATCATCCACTGCACACACTACTCTCCTCCACTGGGCACTGCTGGTCATTTTGGTGTTAGATTCTCAGTTGTCTCACGTACTCTTTCTCTTCCTCCTTGTCACGTGCTCAAATTCCATGCACCAATGGCCTGTAATACCTAGTGTCTGACCTATTTATTTTGTGAATTTCACTGGAATGCCTGTTCATATACTTGAGTTTTAAATGCAGTTCATTTTAGTTTCTAGAAAATAATTGCTGGGGCCCAGCGGGATGGCTCAGTGGTCTAAAGTGCCTGCTTGGGAAAGCTGGGGCGGCTTCAAGGACCGCGGTTCGATCCCTGGCACCACATGCTGCGCCAGCCCTGCCTTAAGGGCGGGCTGAGCCGACCATAAAAATGAGTGAATGAACACACAAAGGTTCTAAAACAAGAAAAAAAAAATAAAAATTTAAAAAAAGAAAATAATTGCTATTTATTTTCATGGGAAATTTAGAAAAGCGAGCTGCTGTTACCAAATTCCCAGACCACTTTCTCTAAATTAATTTCCAAAAAGGAAACTAATCATACATTAAAAATCTGCATGGCCAACTACAAATCCTTTAAAAATAAAAGATTAAGCATCATTGCATGAATATACAATGCAATATTAGACATGTGATGTCTTAGGGACTTTTAAAAGCTCATTAGATGGTCAACACATGAATCTTCTCTTAGGCCTATGTAGGTTCCCTGAAATTTGTTTAACCTATCAGGAGAATTTGGCCTTTGTGCTTTACTGATGTCTGTCATTCTGTCATTAGCAAGATATTTTTGTTTGTTTTCTTGTTTCTTTTTATTTATTTTAATAAGAAAAAGATGAAAAAGCGATGAAACAGTTTCAAAATAAGTTAGGATGGTTAAAACAATTGATACAATGCATACTGTTGTCTTCATAGTAGTTATTCATAGGACAAGATGCAGACCTGATATCTTGCCTAAACAATATTAGTACAAACTTTTATTCTCAATGAACTAAGAGAAAGTAGCTATATATTTATCCTAACTATATATATATATATATACAAACAATATATATACACAATATATATATATATATATATATATATTTCTCTTTAAAATTTCTAACACTAGGAAAAATATTATACCATGTCCTATAAGTAGATTACAAGTTACAGATGAAATATAAATCATAAGATAAAAATTATAACTAAACAATATCCAGAAAATTAATTAAATAGTTATTAACTAACAATAAGTTAAATATTTCAAAACAATATTGTAAAATTCAAATCAAATTCTAAGTCCAACTTAGAGGTCAGAATGTTGTGTATAATATGTTCAAATCTGGACTCAGTATACAGTACTCATATAGTTTTCAATCGGTTAATATACATAAAAATATCAACTAAGAAAAAGTTTGCATGGTAGTAAAGAATTACTAAGAATAAAACTTAAAATAAATACTGAAATGGCAAATATATGACCAGAATTTCTAACAGTGTGGGGATAGGATATTGCACAAAGTTCTAGTATGTCATGTACATGGACAGTGTCCATGAAGCTTACTGGTGTCCAGCTGTCACTTGTGGGACTGAATTTACTATTTTCCTACGTTTCCCTACCTGTTGCCTCTAACATAAATAGTAAATTTATTTTTAGTATTTTTCCTAGTCTATAACTACATTTAAAAGGTTAAGCTAGGAGTATAAAAACCATGAAAGAACCAGAAAGGTTACTCATGTTTGTAAAATTTATTCCTTCCATACCTGTTTACAGTCTTATGAATGGGTAATTAAAAGCCCTGTCCAAGTAATCACTCAACAAATGTAATTGAAAAAGCAATACATGATGACACTGTACTTGATTCTAAATGCACAAAATGTTTATTCTAGGTGTATAATGTTTTGTATTCTATCTTCATCTTCACTTGGCTAGTTTGGTTTCGATACAATCAAATTTAAAATATATATTTAGTGTAGAACTCATCTATAAACTTATTTCACTATTTTCCATGTGAAACTCTCTTTGTTCCACACAGTTACTCTCCCCTCTCTAGTTGCCATCGTCATATATTTTCTCACAATTGATTCCATAATGTCTACTGAGGCAGGCATAATTTTGTAGGTTAAGTCATTGGTCCCTGAGTCAGTCATGAGAACCAGAACTGACTAGCGTTACTATCATCCTAATTCCAGGCTTTAGCATTAGCTATTTATTGGAAGTTATTCAAGCAGACATTTATGCATACATTCTAAAAATATCTATTGAAAATTTGTGATAGCCCAGACACTAAGCTTAAGCCTTGAAGACAGACAGCAAACTCCAATCATAGAAAACATTCTGGAGAGGAACATATAGACATACCCCTAAGTGTATGCATATGCACCGCAATAGGCTAAGAATAACCAAAAGTTCTATTAGGGATTTACATGGTGTGCAGACAGCAGTTTCCAAGCACAACACTTGTTTTCAGTTTGATTTGATTTGGTTTTATAGACTCATTTTTTTTTTGCAAAGTAGCAACTTTTATATAATTCAAAATTCTATTCATATATGCCCATTTAAATTCATAGTCTGTTATGGTTTATGTCTACTTGTCCCCTCATAGCTCATGCAGTCATCGGACAGGGACTTCAATAGACTGAGACTTGACTCATGAGTCATTGGGATTATGTGATTTAGTACTGATCTAGAGTTTGAGGCTTGATCCATGATCCTTGGGATTATATGTTTTAATACTGATGGGATTATTGGTCTGAGTACTCTGGCTTGGATTATGGGTGTGGTCTAGGGCCAGTATCCTAAGGCAGAGAGCTTGATTGGAATATAAGAGACACAGAGAGACAGACTAGGAGCTGTTGCTCTCTGCTCCCCTGCTTGGTCGGTTGCCTCTGTCGCCATTGTTGCTGTTTCCACCACTATGAACTGGATGATCTATGCTCTGTTCCGCTCAGCCTTGGGCCAGCCCAGTATGGACTGAAACCTCCAGTAACCATGAGCTAATAAACCTTTCCTCCCTTCATCTTGAGTGTTTTCCCAGCAACAAGTAAAAAGTAACTAAGACATAGTTATATGCCCAAATAAAAATGCACTCATTCTTTTAAATTCTTATCTAATATTTTCTTACTAATAATGACTTGACTTGCCACTATTTTTTTAATGTATTTGGTACAGGATCTCACTATGTAGCTAGGACTCATAGTGATCCTCCTGTTTTCAGCCTCTGCAGTGCTGGGATTATAGTCATGCACCACTATGCCTGCTCTGGAAGGCTGGCTCAGCCCATCTGGGAGGGGTGTGAAGCCAGTGGGCCATGTGGGATCTGGGAACAGCCACTATCTTATAAAAGGAAAATAGCTTTGAAACCACAGCTTTCAATTGTTAATTAATAATTGTTTATTTTCTCATGAAAACGCTTGTAACAAAAATTCTTATTTTCCTATCCAATTCTTCCTCTCTTAAGGTAATAACATTTATGAAAAATTAATATTTAAAACTATTTGCTGTCATATAAATATTTCATTCTCATAATATTTTAATTAAACTTAGTTTTGTTTCATCTATTTTAGTTGGTAGTAAAATACTAACAGTATGAAAGTAAGTATTGGGGTTAGGGAAATAGCTCAGTAGAATAAAGGCCTGCCTGGCAAGTGCAGGGTCCTGAGTTCAGTCCCCAGTATCAGAAAAAAAAAGAAAAGAAAGGAAGTACTAAGAATATTATATATTTTTGCTCCATATTTATCATAGCTATAGTATTTAATAATGTTCCAGCCAATGAATGACTTGATTTTAGTATCTGTATTTTTAATACTTCCTTTATCAGTCACTTAAAATGTAAATTCCTCCTGTATAATTTTTGGTGCCAATTTAAACATTTTTTTGAAGACATTGTCATCGTATTCCCACTTACAGTACAGTGCTTAAAGTGCAATGCTGTGTTTCCCTGTGTACATGTTCCGTTATTCAAGTATTCAGAATGTCCCATACTTTACTACAGCAGCTCAACTTTAATAATTGTCACAGAATTTGCTACAAATTTAGGTCCTTTAATTTTATTGGTTGTGGAAGAATGCTTCCACATTGAAGCTTCCACATTGGCTTCATAAACCTGTTCAATAGTGGGAGGAGCTCCCACACCAGGCATTCCACCAGGCATGCCACCTGCACTCTAGTACAGCTTGGTGATGATGGGATTGTGGCCTTTCCCCAGCTCCTTTTGCTGGTGTTCAACCTCTTCTTTCTCTGCAGTCTGATTCTTATCCAGCCAGCTGATGATTTCATTACACTTTTCAAGAATCTTCTGTTTATCTTCATCATCGTTAATCTTGCTGTGAAGTTTCTCATCTTGAAGTGTTGCTTTCATATTGAAAGCATAGGACTTCAGTGAATTCTTGGGGGCCACTTTATCCCTCTGCTTCTAAACTTCAGCTTCACACTTTTCTGCTTCCTGGGCCATACGCTCTATGTCCTCCTTGCTCAAATGGCCCTTATTATTAGTGAGGGTAATCTTGTTCTCTTTTCCTGTACTTTTATTGACTACAGAAGCATTGGGGATGCCATTGGCATCAATATCAAAAGTTATTTTTGTCTGAGGAACACCACGGGGTGCAGGAGGAGGTATGTCTGTGAGTTCAAACTTGCCAAGCAGGTTGTTATCCTTGGTCACGGCATGCTCACCTTTGCATACCTGAATGAGCACGCCAGGCTGGTTGTTCAAATAGGTAGTGAAAGTCTGGGTCTGCTTGGTAGGAATGGTGGTGTTGTGCTTGATGAGGACTGTCATGACACCACCAGCAGTTTCAATAACAAGAGAAAGAGGAGTGACATCCAACAGCAAGAAATCTTGGACATTTTCAGACTTGTCTCCAGATAAAATGGCTGCCTGCACAGGGGCACCATAAGCAACAGCCTCATCAGGGTTGAAGTTCTTATTCAATTCTTTTCCATTGAAGAAGTCCTGTAATAGCTTCTGGATGTGGTAGAACCACCCAGAAGGACAATGTCATGGATCTGAGACTTGTCCAGTTTAGCATCTCGAAGAGCCTTCTCCACAGGGTCCAGAGTGCCATGGAACAGGTACAGGTCAACATTCAACTCTTCGAATGGAGCATGAGTAATGGAGGTGTAGAAGTACATGCCTTCATAGAGGGAATCAATCTCACTACTGGCTTGGCTGATGGAAGAGAGGATTCTCTTAGCTCGCTTACACACAGCACAAAGATGGCAGACAGCTCTTGTTTTCACTGATGTCCTTCTTGTACTTGAACTTGAATTCAGCAATAAAATGATTGACCATTGAGTTGTCAAAATCTTCTCCACCTAAGTGCGTGACTCCAGCTGTAGATTTCACTTCAAAAATTCCATCTTCAATAGTGAGGATTGACACATCAAAAGAATCACCTTTTAAATAAATCAGCACATTTCTTTCAGCTCGAACCTTTTTGTCTAAGCTATAAGCAATAGCAGCAGCTTTGGTTCACTGATAATTCTAAGCACATTAAGACCAGCAATAGTTCCAGCATCTTTCGTTGTCTGACACTGAAAGTCATTAAATTAAGCTGGCAGGGTGACCACAGCATTGGTAACAGGCTTCCCTAGGTAAGCTTCTGCAATCTCCTTCAGCTTTGTTATCCATATGTCAGCACAATAGAAGACACCTCCTCTGGGTAGAAGCTCTTGGTCTCTCCTTTATATTCTACATGAAACTTGGTCCTGCCTGCATCATTCACCACCATGAAAGGCCAGTGCTTCATCTCAGACTGGAAAACAGCATGATGAAATCTACATCCAATCAGATGCTTAGTATCAAAGACTGTGTTGGTGAAGTTCATAACTATTTGATTTTTTTCTTTTTTTTTTTTAAGGTAGCATTTCCAATCAGTTGTTAGGTGTCAGTGGAAGCAAAATAGCTTGGAGTGGTTCGGTTTCCCTGACCACTGGAAATCACCTCCACCTTTCTGTGCTGGAAGACATCCACACAGGAGTAGGTGGTACCAAGATCAATGCCCACTGCAGGTCCCTTTGATATGGTTGCTTACATAGAGCACCAGCTGTGCTAGCGAAGAAAACACATAGGAAGCCCCTCATCTACGGTGCATTCAGTCTCCTCCTGTATGATTAAGAGATGCATTTATGTTGATTCATTAAATTTAGAGAAATTCAGAAATGTAAAAAAATGAACTGGGGCAAAATTGTCCACAGTGGGCTTTTTTTTTTTTTTGTGGGACCAGGGTTCAAACTCATGACCTTGCACTTGCCAGCCAGGCACTTGTGCCATGGAGCTATCTCCCCAGCCCCTGACAGTTGTCTATTAAATAGCATTGTCAGTTGCTGTCTACTGACTTACACAGGGTGATTACCTAAACATTCTTATTTTCATTAGTCTGTTGACAGAAGTACAAGAATGTATTTATTATAAATCACTTAATAAATTATTTTTGTTTTCTATTATTAATTTTCCTTTTACAGTATTTATAGGTTTGTTTTTAAGATTGTCATTGTCATATCTGTGATTTTGAAAATACATTAAATCTGTTTAAAACTGTTACTATATTGATAAAACTAACAGTTTATAATTAAAAGTATTATGACAAAGGATACTCTAAATTAAAAATATAAGGCTGGGAAGATAGCTCCATGGAACAAGTGCCTGTCTGGCAAGTGTAAGGTCATGAGTTCGAACCCTGGTCCCACAAAATAAATAAATAAATTAATTAATTAATTAATTAATTAAAAATATAAATAGAAAAATGAGAGGATTAGGGAATTAGCTTAGCCATGTAGCTCCTGTCTGTCAAGGGCAAAGTCCTGAGTTTGATTCAGGTTCCTGAAACAAAAAATGGAAAACAGTAAATTATTTTTTTAGCTGATGTTATGGTTTGTGTTTAGTTGTCCCTCTAAAGCCTCATGCAGTTGTGCATCAGGCTTCTGACTTCGCGATTAATTCTGATCCAGTGCTGGGATTATGGGTATGAGAGCTGCTGGAATTGTGGATGTGAGTGCTAACTCAGCCTGGGTGGAATAGCCTGAATGCAACGTAAGGGAGACAGACTTGCTGTCTACTGCCATCGCTGCCACTGCCTCTGCAATTTTGCTCTTGTTGTTTCGCTGTTTTCCGCCGCCATGAACTGCTGCCTCTTCCATGTACCAGTCTGCCTTGGACCCAACAGAGTATGGACTGAAACCTCCATCAACTGTGAGATAAATAAATCTTTCTTTCCTTAATTTGGGGTGTCAGGTATTTTGTCCCAGCAGGAAGAGAAAAGTAACTGAGACAAATGACATTGCAAATATCTATCAGAAGTAAAACTGTATTAAGAAATATTATATAGGGCTTGCCTGATAGCTCAGTGAACTAAAGTGCCTGCTTAGGCAGACTGCAAAGGCCAGGATTCCAGCCCCTATGTGCTGTGCCAGCCCCACCCTTGTGCTTGCTGAGATGGTGATTGAGATTGGGCTTGGTGGCATATGCCTGTGATCCAGAGCTTGGGACCCTGAAAACAAGACAGTCGCTCCAAGTCCAACCTATATAGTAACACCCTGTAGACCTTATATCTCCTATACTAAATGCATAAAAAAAGAAATACCATACAGCATAGTGATATCTTAGAGCAAATTGTCTAGCCAGGGGAAAATATCTTTTGAGAAGTGAGCACTTTACAATTAAAAACAACATTAATGATTTTTAAATATTCTTCTTTGACCCATCACTTTTTAAAACTATGCCTTAATAAAATAAACCAAAGACAAAAGTCTAAATAATCACTGATTTGAATATTTTTCCAACAATAACTACTCAAAAGGTTAATGTCCTGAGCACAGAGGTAAAAGATAAATCCAAGCTGTGCTCTCGTTATTTTTCTGTATGTTTACTGGTATTGACAAGCAGAATTCAATAACTGACTTGCATAGGATGAATCAGCTCTTTTTGCAAGCATACTTGTTATGCCCATGGAGTGAACACACAGTTAGAAATCAACATGGTGGGCCCGGCAGGATGGCTCAGTGGTCTAAAGCGCCTGCTTAGGAAAGCTTAGATCGTGGCAGGGACCGTGGTTCGAACCCCGGCACCACATGCTGTGCCAGCCCTGCTCTCAGGGCAGGCTGAGCCGGCCATAAAAATAAATAAACAAACAAACCAAAGTTCTGAAACAAGAAAAATAAATAAAATTAAAAAAAGAAAAGAAATCAACATGGTACTTTCATGACTATATATATGAGTGATATATATATTATTTTTAAATAATCCTAATGCACACAAATCCTATGTGGGATATCCGTACTGTTCAACTCATAGTTTGGATAGGTACATCTTACATTAAATCTTTCATTAAGACATGGCATTATATTTTTGAAAACTTGGAATTTATTTTAACTTTCACATGTAATCATGAGTGAAAAACCTCACACATTCTTTCTGCTTGCCTCTTTTATAATCTGTAATTTTGGATGGTATAAACCCTGTGGTTCATAGCATTTCTTTGTTTTCTAGCTTTAAAGAATCAGTTCCAAATTTATGGCCATGTAGATTTTACCTACCATTTCAACTATGATCATTGTTGTTTTACACTCGCATCTGTTTTCTGTTCTTGTGATTCCCATAACATGCTAAAACAGAGAAATGTCCTTTTTCCATTTACTGTTTCAGTTACACACAATCTTATTTCCACCTGAAATCTTCAAGGTCCTTAATGGGGTAGCCTTCTCACTTAATGGAATGCTATTAAATTTATGGTAAATAAATAAAAGGTATAGGCATCTAAAATGATAAAACCATATTTAGTGGGGTTAGCGATATAGGTAGGCAGGCTAAGCACCTGCCTGGCAAGAGCAAGAACACTGGTTCACTCCTTGGTACCACAAGCCGTGCCAGACCCAGAACCCTGGGCATGCAGTGCCAGCCAGCAAATCCAGGTGTGGTGGCACACAGCTCTACTCCCAGCATTGGGGAAACTGAGACAGGATAATCACTACAACTGTAAGCTGTGTAACAAGAACCTCTATCAAAAAATACATTGAAAAAATCATAATAACTTTACAATCTTTGGCAACTTAAAATGATATTCCAAAAAAAAATAAAAGTTAAAACCACTAGATACTCTAGTCACCTAATGGTCATGTGTTAAATTTCGGTATCCCAGAGAAGACACCAGTTTCAACAAGTCTGACTTGTGTAAAAGGACAGGGGAACAAATGAATATAGGGAAGAAGGAATTTTGACTGCATGGCAGTTCTCTGAGCATCTACGTGAGGCTTTGGAGACAGCCTTGAAGAAAGACATTCTTTAAAAAAGGTGTTCATTCACAGGAACATCACTGAGTTGTCACCCGTGTCATAGACATAATCAGGTTGCAGAAGGCTGGGAAGGTATGTGGTGGAAAAAGTGTTGGATCTGTGGACTGTTCTGAGATGATCAATCGATGATATTCTATATAAAAGGATTAGATTTCCCTAGAGATGTTCCCGACAAGAGATTTTCATAACTGCTCACTAGTATAGAAGAAGATGTTGAATGTTATCACCACAAGGAGATGTCACTGGAAATGAGGAGTCTGCTAAGTATGCTGACTCGATCATTGTGTGATGTATGTTCGAACTGAAACTTTGTATTTAGACTACACAAATAAGCAGTCATTGAGAGTTGATTAAAAATAAAACAAAACAGAAAAGTAAATCACTCAATATGCTTTTCTGTGATTATGATACTTTTAGAATTAACAAAAGTTTGAATTCTGAGTATTTCTATTTGAAATAGGAGCCCTTTAAATTCAGAGTGTAGGGGCTGGGGAGATAGCTCCGAGGCACAAGTGCCTGCTGGGCAAGTGCAAGGTCGTGAGTTTGAACCCTGGTCCCACAAAAAAAAAAAATAAAATAAATTCAGAGTGTTGTAAAAGTGTATTTGTTGTTTTATCTTCTATTATTATTGTAATTATCTCCTCCTTAGCCCACTGCAAGTGAAGCATGACTGCCTTTGGGTTATAAAAATAGCCAAACAGTTTATTGATCAATGCAGTCTCTGCCTGAGGGAGGGAAGCCAGAAAACATGCCAGCATAGGCCCATATTGGCACACTCAAGGACAGGGAAAACTAACAAAAGATGTGCAAATCCATGTTGAAAAAAAAAAAAAAAAAAAAGCTGTGCATAATTTAAAACAATGAAAGCATGTAAAACAGGAAAGCAAAAGAAAAGAAAGGTGAAATTTCATTGTGTGATGGGAAAGGCAGAAAGTGCAGTGACTGAGTCCATAAGTCTGCGGGCCTAGGGTGCCTGAGTTCTGGCAGGAGAACAGAATTATTTGTGTAATACATGCAGTTACGGTTTATATCTAGTTGTCCCTCCAAAGACTTATGAGTCATAGGGTGGGGACTTTTATTAGAGTTTGAGACTTGACTCATGATCTACTGGGATTATGTGTTTCAGTATTGATGGGATTATAGGTCTGAGTACAGCCGGGATTAGGGGTGTGGCCTAGGGTGGATAGGCTAAGGCAGAGAGCCTGAATGGAATGTAAAGAGAGACAGAGAGACAGACCTGCACTGTTGCTCTGCTGTCTTGATTGGTAGATTGCCTGTCACCATTTTGTTGCTGTTCCACCTCCATGAACTGGATGCCCTCTGTTCTGTTTCACTCAGCCTTGGGCCAGCCGAATGTGGACCGAAACCTCCACAAACTGTGAGCTAATAAACCTTTCCTTCCTTCATTTTGAGTGTTGGGTATTTGTCCCAGCAAGGAGTAAAAAGTAACTAAGACACATGCCATGGGTTAGCCGAGTCTAAAAGCTACTACTGAAGAATGAAGAACTGAGCATGGTCCCTGTGATAAGGGGAATTTCTGATTGGTTTCTCTGGTACTGAACTCCTGAGTACCAGATTGAACTCATGACCTTGTGTTTGCCAGGCAGGTGCTTATGCCACTGAGCTATCTGCACAGCTCTAAAAATTTCTGATCGGAGACTTTAACCACTTTAGCTTCATGAGCAGAATTAAGAGGGCTTTGGACCAGGGTGTCACAGGATCTCTCTTTTCTATTCTATGCCCTGAATCATGGCATAACATCAGGTCTCACACTGCTATTGTAATTAAATTCCAGTGTCAACATACAATTAATATCTTCAAATATTATCTTGAAGTTTCTCACAACTGTCCAAGTTTTTAAGTAACTCTGCAGCTAATATGTTGAAAACAATCTCTCTTTGTAATTTGAATTAATGCTAAAGTAGGTCTTTGAAATGTTTTTCTATCACATGGGAAATACAAATTCTAAATGACAGCCTTGCTGAAATGTCATCCCAGAAGACACACTGCTCCTACTGGCCCATGTTGTGTAGTTTTTCTACAACATTGTTACTAATGGCTCTGACAATTTAATGAATGATTCGCTTGGCAATTCTAATAGATGAATAAATTCTGTGTTATTAAATAAGTAGTATGCTTTTTGAGGAATCAAACTATTTTTCCTATTCCTTGTATTATATTAAATAAATTATAAGCTAATTAACACACTAAATGCTAAAAGTAGCATCATAAAAGAATATATATTGATCAATATTAAGATGTTGTACAGCCGGGTGTGGTGGCTCACACTTGTAATCCCAGAACTTGGGAGGCTGAGGCAGGAGGATTGGTGCAAGTTCAAGACCAGCCTGGGCTACAAACGTGAGCTCAAGGCCAACCTCAACTGCACAGCGAGACTCTGTCTCAAAAAGACAAAAAAAAAAAAGTGTTTTATAAAAACTGAAAGTATATCTCATTTTCTGCATATTGATAACATTTTGCACTAACAATGTACTTAGTCCCATAAAAAATTTTTGTGATTTAACTGATGAAGACAATATTGAGAGGCAAAGGAGAGAAAATATAAACAATAAAGATATTTAAACATATGTAATACTTGTTAATAAAGGAAATTCAAATTCAAAGGAAATATATTTGCTAAGGAAATTAGCTCATTTAGAGAGGCAGAGGTCAGAAAGCTACCTGAGAATATGAACAAAATTCTAAATGAGGTCAAACCTCAAGCCACAGCTACCACGTGGTTCTTTAAGGAAGCGCATTTGATAAGAAGTCTGAAAAAGAAATGTGACTGTGATGACACCTAATGCGCTGAAGGACTATCGTGAAACAGCACCAGAACGTTTTGGCCCTTCCAAACATCCTATAGATGTTCTTAGATGTGACTGGATTCCAGAAAGTCATAAATGGTCCCAAATGCTATTTGAGAATGCCCAGGGATTTGGAATTCCTAACTTGGTAATGGATGGAATTCCTTTCTTGTCTCACCTTGAATCTCCGGTCACCAGTTGTCTTAATTCTTCTTTCCAAAATTAGCAAAATTAGCGGGGCTTCTTCAGGATGAAAGATAGAACAAAATGTTCTCTGGGATATTTCTGTTTCACAAGAATAAATGACCATTAAATCCTGATACAGTCTACAGGGAGTAGGGGCTGGAGGACTTGTGGTCTTTGGCTCCTTTCTTGCATCCAGACTGGCAAGGAGAGTAGAAAAATCAAAACGATTTCAGAGTTATCAGTGATTCATGAGGTGACAACTGTACATCTTCTCTCTGTTCCCGTTTTTCCAGACAGAAAGGTAGCTTCCATCTAAAGCCGCACGCTTTAAACCTTATGAAAGAGTCCAGGGCTAACATGGAAACAGGTCATGAATGTGTATGGAGAAAGACTTATGGGGAGAATTTGAATAGAGATCATTGAAGTTAAAGTAGAAGACTGGCACCTGATTTGTGCTACAAGCAGCCCCAGATGATATTAGTTGGGACACCTGGAAGAGCAGAGAGAGGAGGGTGTGTTAGTAGGAGCAGGCTGCACTTTGAGCAAATGGCATAGGCTTGATCCATCTTGCAGATGCTCTGATCCCAGCTGCAGATACCTGTGAGTTAACACAGACCTTATCCCTTTCCCTTTATATATCTTCTGGACCTTGGAGGAGCCAAAAGCAACCTGATTGAGGGAGTAAGTACTAAAGCAGCAGACGGAGGAATGCTAATAAGCAGAACTCTCTTCCTTCCTCCACTACCAAGCTTAATTTGTGCTGCAGATATGAACTCATCAGGCAGGGATCAATCTTTCATTAGCCGCCGAAAGTTATACTACTCTAGCTCTGAAAATGAACAAGAGTGTGATAAGATACACATGAGATGGTAAAGACAGGATGATGAAAAAGAAAAAAAAAAAGACAGGATGAGGGCACTGTAGGAGAAGGGCTCTGAGTGATGGCGCCTCAAGTTGTTTAACCACTCCTGAGAGGACATAAGAGTACGATTTCTGAATGTTCTTGTGACCTCTTCTGAATTATATACAATTTCTTACTATGTGTGTAAGACCTAATGCTCACCGCACTGAGCTGGACTCTCAGAGCAGTGTAATACCATTTTAGGCTCGTCCCTACCTTTCATCTTGTAAACGATGACTTCTGGAGATTCTCTTAACAAATTCAATTTATTTTACTTGCCTCTCTTTAGAAATATTGATATGATTTCTTTAAATTTTGTGATCACGATCACATTATTATCATACCCAGTTTATCCTTTCCAAATTGACATTTCATTTGTACTTCCTAAATAACAATAACATTTCCCTGTGTTCATTATTTTCTCCCACCAATTCTGACTCATCTATCAAAATTTCCTCCATTCTCCATTCCACAGCCTCGACGCTGTGATTTGTCATGTCTGTCAAGGTGATAGGACAAATAAACACTTTTGTCAGGTTTATTACCTTTCCTAAGGCAATCACAGCAGGTGATAACTGACCCCAGTTGAAATTTTGGAATATATTTACCTATCACTGTATTCATTCTCAAATAAAGGAAATAAAGGTCACGAGGATGATCTCCTTATCATATTTCCCAAATGTGATATAATCTCCTTACTTTTCTCCCTGAGATATCAGAGAATGATCCACCCTTTACCCTGCCCTACCAGGTCTTTATTCTGGGCCCTCTCCCACCTACATCTCTTCTATAATTTTTTTCTATTAATGAAAGGCCCTTGCTGCTGCTGCCTACCAATCTTTCCGCCTCTAAGACACCCTCCTGTACAGCCTGCTAATAATCTCAGTACTTGGCTATCCTAGAAACACTTTTCTGGTCTTTCTTTCTCATCACAGGTAACTTTTTTTTTCGTTGACACTTCCTTGAGCCATATTCTCCTTTTGGTATTATCTTCCTTCTACCACCACTGTACTAGTTGTCTTACATATGCCTATATGGATGATGCCAAACTACTATCTGGCACTATAGCTTCTTTTAGGCTTTGCTGATGGCAAACACATAATGGAAGCCTGGCCAGAAGCAAAGCACATGAGGGCTGCGGAGAGAGCTCAGCAGTCTAGGAGGCTGCCTGGTAAGCACAAGGACCCAGGTTCTATCCCAAGTTTCACATGACTTGCCAGGTGTGGAGGAGCATGCCTTTAATCCAAAGCTAGAGAGAGAGGCTGAGACAATAGGATCTCTAAGAGTCTGAACTGTGTATTGAGACCCTATACCAAATAAATAAAAAGATTGTTTTAAACAAAAAGATGAAAGTGTCAATTTCTTTGTGGTATTACTGCTTTAGATTAAATGCTCACATTTTTCCATTGGTGCTATCTATGCAGAATTCTTTTTTTTTTTTTTTTTTTTTTTTTTTTTTTTTTTTTTTTTTTTTTTTTTTTT
>PVJA010015348.1:0-20938 GCA_004027025.1 Myocastor coypus | reverse complement strand
TGTTTCCTGTAAGGATCTTAACTAATACAATATTCAATTCTTACCCAGTCATGTGCTTTTCATTATGTTTTTGTAATAAGACCATTTCTGCTAAGTTATCCACGGACTTTTTCACTTCTATTCTCAATTAATGCTTTTCAAATCTTCTTCAGTTGACATTGGCATCACTTCATCTGGTGATGTTATCTTGAAACTTTCTATTTTCCCAAATTTAAACAGCCATCTTCTTTCATAATAGCCTCTTACTGCTCTTCTTTTGTATTTTAAAGAGGAATAAAAAGATACAGAACTGCAAAACAAGATGTTAGGAAATTAATAATAGATATTACATTGCATACTGTTACCTTTGAAGTAGGTGCTCAGATTGTCAGATATAGGTATGCAAAATTGGTCAAATATAAACACTAACTGTTCCTTTTACTGAACTAATAGAAATTAGTAGTGCAATTATGTTAGATATCTTGTGTGTGTGTTGTGTTGTGTGTGTGTGTACTCTTCCCTTCCTTTTTTTCTCCTTTCTCCCATCGAAAGCATTCTTTCCTTTTGACCAAATGCTTTATGATCACCTTCTAATATACACTCCTGATTTCCTCTTGCTTCCACTGGCTCCAGTGAGGATCATTTTTATTACAAATTTTCATATTTATGACTATGACTGAAATGCATAGTTTTAACAGGCTTGTGTAAGCTAAAGTATTCCACGCTAAAATTTGTACCCGCATTTCTTACCTGAGATTGAGATCTTAACACCAAACAACCTGGTATTTGCTGTTCAGTGGCAGCCTCTGTCCAAATTAAATTATCATCTCTATGCTTCATGGGAAGTTTTTCCACTTATATTTATTATTATTATTTTGGAAAACAAATTGGTCCAACGAAGCCTTCATGCAGACAATCCTGAGACCCGTCTGATCTCTGTCAGTTCCAGCATCTAATTAACACTGTTGATTGTATCTCCTAAACATCTATGCAAATTTATACTCTCCAATTCGTCTTCAGTATAAAGGTCTTCATAGAAATCATTCAGAAAACAGTTTCTCCTATTCTGGGTTATTGGGAGGTTTCTTCGAGCTGACACAAGCAAAGCTCTTTTAACTGTGCTTGTCAAATGAGTTATGTGCTCAAATTGTTGCTATATTATGCCTTAAAACGTAAATCTCCAGCAAGATACTAAGATACAATAGAAACAGAATTACAAAATTAGATCATGATATGAAGGGGTAACAAAGAAATAATCACAATTCTTTCTGGCTTAAAATTACTTGCTCACTATGTGACTATAAAAATGATAAAGAGAATAGTTAATAAAATTTCCCTCACCAGAAGTTTTAATGGTGGTACATTTCTTTTTTTTAGCCTCATCTATACTGTGGTGGCACTTTAGGAAAATAAGTCCCAGAGTCTGGCACGTGGTGTATGCAGTGTGAAATATGTTGATCTCACCCAGAAATGGACCCATGCGATGCCAGGCACTTTAGTGAAGAATCCAAGGAAGAGCAGGATTCTGTCTTCTGGCCCAAATTGGAAAGAATCTGTGAAACAGTAGAGATAAGTCCTGTCCACGAGGAGCTTCTAAGATGCCTCTAAAGACTCCTCCAGATGGGTAGAACTTCCCAGTCATGAGGTTCACTGACAGGGGTAGCAACAAGAAGACAAAACATCATCCTACACACCAGGCAGACACGCAATTAAAGTTCACCCCAGGATCCACAGCACTGGATCCTCCAAAAAATTCATGCCATCACCCCACCAGAAAAAGGGTAGACTTTTGCCATCTGTCAAGTTTTCTTTTCTAGCATCCTGACTTTAACCCAGGCTAATAGTTAAACCACAGCTCTATGTGGAGAAAACATAGATGTCAACACAGACAACAGAAACCAATAGCACCTCCCTCTTCTGGGGGTTGTAGTTGCAAAAGAAGAGAAAGGAAAAATCTTTCCCAAAGAAGGTTGATCTGCAATTCATGTCACTCATAATGTAGTCTGCCTATTTTTAATTACTAAGCAATTGAACTTAGCAGGAAACAAAACTATCTACTATCCAAGATAGCACACAACAGCCATAAAACTGCTCAAGTTTTCCTGTCGTGCAGGGAAAACGATGTCCATGCACACATTATAAAGGGACAGTGTGAAACACAAAGCGAAGCTGGTCTTTCGTTTTTCACAATTTGTGCATTTCTACGATGTGCATATGTCAGTTCCTTTGACTGTATTATTGTATTACTGTATTTGAGGAAGATGGTGCTAGTCACCAAGGACCCATCTTCCCTTCTGAGTCTATAAGAGCATCTCACATCTTTTACTTAATTCCACTTTGATTCTTTTTAAAAATGCATCTTCCATAAAACTACCGAAAGAATTTACAAAGAATCCATTAAAATATAAAATCATCAAGCCTGACAAATTCTTACACAAAATCCTCCAACTTCTCTTTCTCTGTAAGATCCCATGTCCTCTGGTGCCCTCCACCATGCTGTGCCTGCCCATCTCTCGGGAGGTACAGAAGGTACGCAAGATGGAAACCTAGATTAAGGGAAAAAGAAGAGCCCAGCATGGTGAACGGGAGCAAAAGTTCATGAAATTCTCCTATCTGGACTTTGATATGGCTGACAGAGAGAAAAAGAAAGTAACTCAAAAAAGTGGTAAAGACTGTTAGTATCAGAGCTTCTTTCTGAAAATTGGAGTTATTTAGAATCAAAATTTATGTACACATATATGTGAACAAAGTATGTATTTTAACCTAAAGTAGTTAGGTTATGAGACACTATATTTCTAAATCTCTTTATGCATGCAGGTTTTAAAGGAAAACATGCAGAAGGTATAGCCTCAGTTTATTTTATTGAAAGTTCAAACCTTCTATTATTTTGCCCATGGACCATACTTTTCTTTCTTTTTTTTTTGTCTTTTTGAGACAGGGTCTCGCTATGCAGTTGAGGCTGGTCCTGAGCTCACTTTTGTAGCCCAGGCTGGTCTCAAACTCCCATCAATCCTCCTGCCTCAGCCTCCCGAGTGCTGGGATTACAGGCGTGAGCCACCACGCCCGGCTGGACCATACTTTTCTAATGTGTTTTTCTCTGAGAACACTACATGAATCCAAATAAATGAGTTTCAGTAAGCCATATTATAATGTATCTATTACGTTGTATAAATTAAGTTAAGGTTGACCTACATGCTATGAAATGGGTAGTTGGTAACCTCAAAGAGGTGCCAGAAAAATACAGCTTTAGTCTTCTGGAGCTAAAATAGAGAATATTTGAAGAAAAAAAAACTCCAGAAATAGATATCATGGATGTAAATCGTAAGTACTATTTCAAAGACTACAAGAACAGTTCAATTTTTGCATAAATATCACTTTCCCAATGTGACAGCACAGTATAAAAGTACGAGTCCTAAAGAATGACTCGACATTTTTATAGTTTACTAATTCTTTTTTTTTTCTTTTTTCTATGTATTTACTACAGGATCTATAGGGCCTCCCTATGCAGATTGGACTCCTAGTGATTCTCCTGTTTTGCAGCCTGCCAAGTACTGGGATTATAGGAATGCCACCACTTCCAGTCTCAGTCACACTCTCAGCATGCCCCAGTGGTGCCCTGGGGATCCAGCCTTAGTCCCTGTATTATCCTAAGCAGGTGTTTTAATCCGCTGAGGTACCTGTCTGGCCCTGAGCTATCTGATTGGTTCCACTTTACTGATTCTTATTAATAAAGTTACAGGGCCAGTGCTGGGAGGCTGAAAATAGGAGGATCTCTATGAGTCTGAGCTTGTCAGTGAGACCCTGTAAAAACCAAATATATAAACATATATAAATATATAAACATATAAAGTTATATTACAGAAATATAAACTTTGAATATACATACATTTTTGTTTTTAATGAAGACTAGTATATTTGAAAGCCAAAAACTCAAATTCAGTCATCTCATTAAATCACATCTCAGACTAAACTCTATCTATATATTTATATCTATATCATCTATCTATATCTATATCTATATCTATATCTATGTCTATGTCTATGTCTATGTCTATATCTATATCTATATCTATATCTATATCTATATCTATATCTGTGGCCTCTAGAAATGCAATACATAGTGTTCTTGTGGTAGGAAGCAAATGGTTTTTAATGGAGTTATTTTTTCACTATAGCCATGATTAAGAGAAAATGACAGAGCTGCAAACATAAGATGCTTAAATTCTTTTTTAGGTTAAATTATATGAGGAACTCTCAATAATGTCCAGTTTTTTGTTGTAGTTTGTTCGCTTTTGTATTTTAGTAAAGGGTCTACAAAGTGTATAGGGTCACACTGCTAGACTGGACTCATAGTTATTCACCTGCTTACAGCCTCCCACGAAGTGGAATTACAGGCGTGTGACACCATGTTCAGTCTCCATTGCCATCTCAGCATGCCCTGGGAGCGAGTCCAGCACGGCAAGTCTGGGGATGGAATCCCTGACCCCTGAGACTCCTTGCAGGTGCTTTGATCTGCTGAGTTATTTAGTCCACCACATTCTCCGTATAAGATATGGACTTAACAAACTAGGTTACTCTATCAAAACAGGCTAAACAAATCCTAGTGATATTTTACTTAGGATCACACTGACTAAATAAGGTCATGCATACAGGCAATCAGAAGGCTCAGGTAAATCAGATAAGGCTGCAGAATATCAAGACCATTCCCCTGACACAGACAGGCCACTCTGCTCAATATACTGACATCCTTAAGGCATATTTGTGAGATCCCTTACCAAAGCAGGGAGAATTTAAACTAGGAACTATGATCATCTTATATATAGCATGTTTCATAATTCTGAGAAATGTCAGGCCTTATACAAACTAAGTTTAATTACAATACACAATCTTCTGTAAGAGATCATTCTCAGGGTGTGTGAGAGAGGAGCTCTGTCTTCCCTCTAACAAACCTTATTAGTTTATTTATCTGCAGATCCAGGTAGCAAGATTGTTACACTGGGCCATTCTCCCTTATTCAAGTTTGTTGAATAAAATTAATACTTTGTTCTGAATTATATATTGACATAGGTATCTAAAATATATATTTAAGAATAATGAAATAAAAGCTAGGTAGCATATGGGGAACAAATCCTTCTTTAGCTTCAATTATTTACAACTACATTGCAGATAATATAGAACTCAAAAGAAATAGTGAAAACAGTAATTATGCTGCATAAATAAATACTTACATGAAAACAGTGAGGTGTTTTTCATGAAAGGCAAAAACAGTTATCAGTAATACTTTATTACATTAAAATTAAGTTGGTGGGGGCTGCGGAGATGGCTCAGGGGCACAATGCCTGCCTCGCAAGTGCAAGGTCCTGAGTTGGATCCTTGGTTCTGAAAAAAAAAATTTAATTGGTGTTCTCATTAAAAATGCACATATTGCCATAAACCTAGTACTGACACATCTTTCTGAAAGCAAAGATGGATTTCAAAAGCTGAAAGTTTCTATATTATGGCAACTTTTATTTATCCGTCATATTCATGGATATTTTATTGAGATAATAAATAATAATATGTTTGATTTCAGCCCTATTACCTCCTAAATAAACTTAATTTTATAATGCTGAAACTAAAATTGAAGGGCACATATCTGCCACATACACCTCTTATTGTCGTTGTCTGAACGTTGTGCAAAATTTTGCCCAAGATACCACTTGACAAAGGAAGATAGGGTCTAGCTTGCCATCACTGACAAGTCACAAATCATGATAATATTAATGTGTCCTATGGGATATAAAGTATTCCACACATGTTTCCTAATTTCTCTGTAGTCAAGAACGGTCACCCAGATAGAGCTACCTTATAGCCTATTGCTCTCTGGAACTCTGAACTCCCAAGTGGCTAAGTGGCTGTCTTAACTTCTTGTTCAATAAATTGCGTGCTTTGGTGGAGACAATCTTCTTCTTGGATTTAAGGTCTCTGGGACATATAATGTAGTGTCCACAGGGAAAAGAATTGCTAGTGAGTTTTTAACCGTATTAATGAAGGTGGCCACTTTGACATCTTCCACTAGATTCCTGGACCTATGCATGAATCTTGGGCAAAATACCAACAGTAACATACATTTGACACTAGAAAAAAAAGAGGAATAAATAATGTATGAATATACATAGGATAGCTAAAATAATTGTACTACTACTTTGTATCAGTTTTTTGAAGGTAGTAGTTAATGCTTAAAATTTACATTTGGACCAAGTTTACACGTTTGTATCTGGTGAGCTGAACAACTATATTGAAGACAACAATGTGCAAAACAGCAACCACAGTTGAACACTTATCATTGTAGAATTTCTACATTGTATAGCATTTCTAATGTCTTATCTATTATTTTTCTACTCTCATTAAAATTTAAAAAATAAATGAAAAGTTCTCTGGCTTTGGGAGGTAGCAGACACAAATAATAGGAACTATTCTTAATACCATTTTGAAGCATAGTGCATGATTAATATACCAAAGGCAGAATGGGATTTGATAGCATTAATAATATGCAAAAAACTGACTGCCTTTAGTCACAGTCCTCATAAAGAAGCTATTATTTCAACCTTCCAGGTTGAGAAAGTAGGAGTGAAGTTACATAGACTTACATGAACGCAATATTTGGTTTAGGTGTTGATTTGTAATGGTAGCTCTCATTATGTTAATATGAAAAACTATAAAGAATTTGATTTTTCTTATGCAATACAATGATCCTGCCTCGAGCAGGATAAACGGAACCTCTTAAAGTGACAGACAGATCACAGATTTTTATAATGCATAGTCACTGAAGAGTGATTTCTTACTGATTCTTTATTGACAGTGTCCTAGGGTTGTATTGATAAAAGTCCGAAATAAAAGAAACTATAAGAAAAAGTATCAGGGGGAACATCGTTGAGACCATAGTAGGAAGATGAGCATAGCCTTGAACTTTTAAGACTTGACAAAGCTGTGGAAGTAATTGTAGTACTAGAAGAAAAAGCAAAACTGAAAGAAGGTGCCTCAGTTACTCTTTACCGGTTACTGGGGCAAAATACCCAGTACTCAAAAAAGGAAGGAGAGTTTTATTTAGCTCACAATTAGTGGAGGTTTCACTCCATACTCTGCTGGCTCCTGGGAAGAGTAGCACAAGGCAGAAGGCAACAGTTCATAATGGCAGAAAACAGTGAAAAGCAGAAGTAGCAGCAGCTGCAACATCTATCAAGCCTCTCTCACTCCCTTCCAGGCCAACTATGAAAATGGAGCTTTCCCAAGGAAGTGGTGGCAGGTGTTGTGAAGACCAAATTCTCCTGAGGAAGTAGCATGGCAGTGACTATCAAGCTCCTCCCAGGCCAAATCCTTCCTCAATACCTTTGCATATCCTTTTTGTGCTAAGTCACTCTGGGACAGGCCCCTCCACACCCCAGGCTGGACCCTGCCAAGATGAAACAATATATGAACCACTACAATCGACCCATTGTCAACTTGGCAACTAGACATAGTTCTTTAAGTCAGTCTCCAGAACCAAAGATACACTTATTAACATTTCACAACTTGGACATTATAACACAGCTTTGGCAATCCTCGCAAATCATTATTAAGTCTATCAACATTATATTATATGAGAACCATAACATTTCGACACTGGGCCCCCCAAAGACTCATGCTCAGCATGTGTAAAGGCACTTAGTCTATCTGCAAGAGTTGCCAAAGTCCTAACAGTTCCAGCATTGCTGAAAAATCCAAGCCCCATGTCTCCTGCAAGATCTCAGACAAACTCCTTGTTGTGAACCCCTATGCAAATGAAGTTAAACACTTCCAACATTCAGTGGCACAAGATAAACATTGCCATTCCAAAAGGTATACACAATAGGATACAAACTATTGTACAAAAATCAGCCCAAATTCCTGAAGGGGAAACACTGTGCCCTGTAGTCCATGTGGAAAATCTGTAATGAGTTATGAGCTTCAGAACCCTTATGTGTCTTCAACCCTACTGCACTTTCTGCTGATAGTTCCCATGGCTTTTCTCTAGGGCTTGCTTTACTCTCTCCTTGCAGCTTTCCTCACACAATCCACATTTCTGGCTTTTCCAAACTTTTGAAGTTTAAATTGAATAGGTTTCCACTCACAGATTTACACACTGCTCACACACTGCTCTCTCTGGGATACACTGCCTGGCCTCCCAGGCCTCATGAAATCTAAGTGTAAGTCTTCTTAACCTAGGAACGCCTGCATTCTGAATTCACCTGATACCAGTGCCACATGGATGATGTCAAGGCCTGCTGTCAACTGGAGCAGCAGCCAGGCTTTCTTCTACCTTGGTAGTAGGGGTTGAGGACCTGGATTGCTGTGCACTCTGATCGTGATTCTGAGAATTAAATTCCTTACCATTCTAGGATCTGGTGTGGCTGTCACCTCCATTCTGGAACACAGGACTCTGCACCTTTCCCCTCAAAGCAAAGTGCCTTAGACTGGGAATTCTGAGACTACAAAGGGTGAGAACCTGCCACTTGCAGTGATGCCCTCATGACATCTTTTCTATTCTCTGTTCCTCCCAGGCAACGGAGACCTCAGTTCTATCTTTGTAGTCTACAGCCTTCCTAGCATTTCCTTTCTGGCAAATTCATAACAGTTTCAATCGTCCTGCTTGGATCTTTACTCTTGACTCTTAATACATATCTGACTAAAAGCCCCCAACAATAGCCATGCCACTGCCTCAACATTTGATTGCCTTGGGATTATTTTTTTGCAAGATTAGCTAGTCAGCTGTGCTTAATCTCAGCCTCAGGCAAAGTCACTGAATAGGAGCAGAATACAGAGAAAATTTCTGCCAAATGATACAAACCATTTGCTGTCCAACAACCAATGAAGTTCTTCTTTTAAGGAGAAACCTCCCCAACCTGGCTTTTATAGGCAGGATTTCTGTCAGCAGTCTGGTCTTTTGCACTCTAACCAGAATCTCTTATACAGAAGAGCACAAGGCATTCCAACTTTTCCTTAGTAAGCGACATCTCCAAATATTTCCTGTCTCTTCCCATAAGCCATTCCCTAAAGCTCATAATCCACAGTGTCAGGTATAGTCACAGCAATGACCCCACTTCTCTGGTACCAAATTCTGTCTCAGTTATTCTTCACTCATTGCTGGGACAAAATGCCAAAATTAAGGAAGGAAAGGTCTATACTAAGCTGGCTCCAGTGCAGAGAGTAGCAGTTCATGGTGGCAGAGAACAGTAGAAAGCAGAGGAAGGAGTAACAATTGTGGCTCTCTCAAGCCTCTTTCCTTCTTTCCACACTGACTGCAAAGACCAGAGCTGCTCCAAGTAAGTGCTAGTGGCTGCTGCTAAGATCCAAGTGCCTCTGAAGTGGCATGGCTACATGATCAAGCTCCTTCAAAGAAGTAGCATGCAGAAGCCCTTTGTATACCCTCTAAGGTGAGACCTCTCCACCATAGATTGGGGGCCCTCATGCCCTAGAACATGGAGTCACTGAGCTGAGCAAGCTAAACTTCGAACTCCTCAAGTTGACACAGTGTATCAACCACCACAGAAGGGATGATTTTCAGATGGGAAAATATTGAATGTTGGATACATTTAATGCACAGGGCATTTGTTTTGATAAGTTAATAAGCAGCTGTCTAGTGGAGAGTGACATAGGAATGAGCCTCAGGACAGATGCCCATTCAATGTTTCTAGGCCTATTATATATTTAATGTGTATTTAATAGATATAGAAATATGGTGGAAATTAAAAATGTTAAGGAACAAAGAAAAATAAATGATCCTGAAAGAAATGATGAAACTGAGTAAATATTCTATAGTGAAATACAAGAATGATAGTTATGCCAATATAAAGAATAATAGTAGTGCTGGGGACATAGCTCAGTGGCATAAGCACCTGCCCAACAATGACACAGTCCTGGGTTCGATCCCTGGTACCAAAAATAACATATAAAAGATAATAATAAGGACTGGTGATATAGACCAGCAGACTAAGCACTTGCTCAGGTAAGCACAGGGACCAGGGTTCCATACCTGGAACTACATGCCACTCTGGCCCCAGCCTGGGGCATGCTGAGCTGAGATGGAATCCAGGCATGGTGGTGCATGGCTGAAATCCCAGCACTATGGAGGGAAAAATCAGGAGAATCACTACAAGTCTGAGGTTCACAGTGAGATTCTGCACACACACACACACACACACACACACACACACACACACACAAATAAATAAATAAAGTAGTAGACACTTATCCTGCTCAAAATCATGCAGAGATAGAAAAAAATGTGATCAAACAAAAACAAAATGACAAAAATATATATTCTGTAACTACTGTTTTATTAATATAATTGCATATATTTCTGCCAGTAATTGCTGGGTTATGGCAAGAGAAAGAAGTAACATGGCTTTTCAAAAGATATCCATCGTCAGAAATTAATACAATAACTCTGCAAAGGAGAGTCAAGGCTTGCTTGCCACTTGCCTCTCCCCGTCACCAGGTTATAAAAGGTTGTCTTGCATGTAGAGTTCAAAAAAATAAACACTAAAAGCAAAAGTACTTCTGTTGTAGTAAAAGCAATTACTCAATGGAAGTACACTAATTTAATAAAGGGATCTATAAATTAGTAAAGCTAAAATAATTAGCAAAACTAATGGTAGAGTTGAAATGAAATTTGTCTAGGAAAGTACAGAGTAAACAAAAGTCCAATATTAATTGTTTATTTTACTTAACTCAGGTGAAGTAATTTCAGTAAAACATGTCACTTCAGCAATAAAGTTGGGATGATAGGTTTACTTTGTAACCATCAAGTAATAACAGAGTTGATTTAAAGTGACATTGAGCCATAACATCAAGTAGTGAAAATTTAAGATGCTATTTCAATTTCCCATCCAACAACCGAGCTATTTTTAAGTGAAAGCTCCAATACATCACAGATAAATGTAAAAAGAAGTTTTACTGCTTGTAAAAAATGGCCTTAGGAATACCAGGCTTTAAAAGACATCATATCTAGATTGTGAAATTGATAAATTTTCATTTGTTTTATTATGTTATTCCTGTAAGTTGGAAACAATTGCTGTTAATATATTCTCTTTGTTTTATGTTGTTTTCTGAAATTATGGATTAGTACTAAAACTCTGATTCTCTAGGAAGTCACTGAATGCATTGACATCATCTACCTCACCCCCACACAAAATATAATTAAACACACACACACACACACACACACACACACACACACACACACACATCACACACATTTTCCTACTTTTGTCACTCATATATCTTATTTACAAATTATTTCATTGCCCCGGGGGTTCTATCTCTGGGGTGCCATGTCGGCTGTCCCCAGGATGCGCTGAGATGGCAATTGAGACTAGGCATGGTGGCACCGCCTGAAATCCCAGCTCTTGGGAGGCTGTAAACAGGTGGATCACTATGAGTCTCATCTAACAGTGAGGCCCTGAACATACTGTACATCCTTCTCTAAAATACAAAAATAAATAAATAAAAATAAATAAATAATTTCATTATTTCTTAATTTATTATTAAAATAACTGTTTTTATAATTTTATGTTTGAAAAATAGCCAGAATCTATATATTGCAGCCCTATAAATACAAAATAAAGTAACTTTTATGCATTAAATATGTTCTTACTTTGACTTTATTAGCTGAAGTCTATGTAAAATTATTTTGTTTCAGTAAATTGTACTGAATATATAAAATAATGTAAGTTATAAACTTCTCCAGTGTTACAAAATAATGTAGATTCTACATTACATATGATTCTGTGATAAGCAGGCAAAAAAGAAATATACTTTTACTGTTTATTATTACCTGACACTATTTCCCTACTACATTAAATTATCCACTTAAAATATCAAGTAAATTTACAGCAGTGGAACTTCAAAGAATTGTCAGTTCATAAAGCTGCCAGTCATTTCAAAGAAGCAAATTGTGGCGATTTCAGGGTAAACAAAGTGGTGCCTCATTTTTAATTCTAAAATTTTTGCAAAAGAAGAAAGCTTGGTGGTGTGTGAAATACAATGAAAGGTTAAAAAACATACTTGAGTGGAAGACCCAAAGAGATTAGTGATAAGACTTTTGCACACTGCAGAAAAATAGATAAGTAGCAGAATGGCATGACAGCTAGGAAGTGAGATGAAGGTAATTGTTTAGTGTATCAGCAGACATGTAACACAGTGATGAATAGAAACCATTCAGAAGACAAGTGAGTCTTACAGTAGGGTGAGATAAGCCACACAGCAGGATAAGCACATTGTGCCATACAACTAACCTTCTGACAGCAAGCTGAATGTGAATAATATAAATGTTTGTATCATCTTTTCTCTTGTCTTTTTCTACTCGGTGCTTGTTCAGGATTATAGTAAGGTGAGAAAATAAGTAGAAGTATGTTGCATAAGAAAATTAAGCTATCATTAATGTGGAAAATCTGTAACAAAACGTAGGATTAGTTGATTATCCTTTGTATTGTTTGATTCTGAATCAGTGATAAAGTACAATCGTGTATTTAATCAAATGGTTACAAGAGAGTTAAAATTCTTCTTTAATAAATTATTTTGATTTTCACTGGTAAGAGACTAAAGTATAACAGGTTCACTTAAAGTTGTTTGAAAGAAATTAGATTTTGAAAGAATTGAAGTGTCATCTGATATTCTAAGTCAATCATTAAAGGTATCATAGTTATTGGGCATCATCTGATTAAAAACGGTATGCAAATATTCTTACCATGGGTTCATATCTTCATTAATATGTAATATAATTATTAAGATTTTGAGACTCTGTATAATCTACGCATGTTAAATTCAATAGGCCCTTAATAACACAGCAAACCAATCTAAAAAATAAAACTCACCAAATTATACCTCTTTTTAAGTTTAAGAATGTAAAATATTTTCCTGTATTTTGATACAGATGAATAAGCTGTCATCTTTCAGGGTAAAAGAAAGATGACAGAAAAAATGATACCTTAGGGCTGTGTCTTAAAGAGTTAAAGTAGTTTGATTTTGGTATATTAATTTTAATACTTTTGGACATGACAGTCCAGCTTCGGTAAATCCCTTGGCTGAAACACATTTCCCATTGAACTATGTATTTTCAATGATAATAATTTTCAAAGTTTCCAAATGCATATAGCATATTATCAACATTATCCTACATAACAGTGGCTCACATAGTGAGTTTTGGTAACTTCATTGGTGAGTGTTCGCTATAGTAAATTTTATGAGGATCCTTACTCTTAGGAATTCTTATTGTAATATTACACCAGTAAATTAGTAAAGAACTAAAAGATCAAAGCAATTCTGTGACTTCACCTTAAAATATTAGAAACTTTAAAATGGATCAAAAATATTAGAAACTTTGAAATGGATGAGAGGGGTAATAGGCACAGACTACTAGCCACAGAGAGCTCTGTGTTTCATCCAGTATTTTGGGTGAGTGCAAGTGAAGGCTTGATGCATGATTGAAAGAAAACCACCATGATAGCTTTGCCTATGTGGCACTTTGTTACAACAATATTATATTATCAAATTAGCCATCTGTACACCAAGCTGTGTCTTCTGTCTTGGAAAGTAAACCATAATATTGTAACACCAAGAAGAAACACTGAAACATCACCCAGGATTTGGAGGCAGATATTGCATAAGATCTTCTGAGACAAGGCCCAATTAGAAGCAGTGACATGAGAGTTGTCAGTGATCTTAGGATGGGCTCCAACCTAACTCCCCAAGATTTGTACAGTTTCTCCTAAATTGTTTTTAGGAAGAGGAATAGTTTCAGGTCTAGCTGTTCTGTGACATGCTCTGGCAAGGTAGTGATGGAGTTAATCTGATCTAGGACAGTGTCCAGTGTGCCTTGGATGCTCAGCAAGCCTTGGTCAAGTGTCGGATTGATCATTCTACTCTCTTGGGCAGTTGTCCATGGGAAGTTTAAGGCAAAAACTTATCTATCTGGTGGCAGTGAAGCAAAGACTGGGTAAAGCAGCATAACAAAACACTGTGAATGATGTTTCCAAGGTTCAGCCATGTGTGTACTGGTCAGCATCTATTGTCTCCTCTGAGTTATCCAGGTAAAATTTTCAGCAGTCCTAAAGCTGGATTTCGGAAGCTTACAGAGGTAGTTAATATATAAATGGGCTATATATGTGTCTATGTCCAGGAATGTCTTCAGATATAGCTGGTCTTTTAATTGGTTATAAGCTGTATGTAAATTTTTATTTAATCTGCTTTTTGAGTGGTCCCTGCCAATGATCAGAAGTAGGCCAAATCTTCACATGATTTTTTTTTTAATCAGAACCCTGCAAGGGTTTACTGTCTTCCCAATATGGGTAGGAAATGGAGGGTAGGGCTGTGACACAGTTGTTGAAGTCTAAGCAAGTTGCTGGGGTATAAAGGCCAGAGCTGCAGCATGAACTTGCAGAGCATAAGGCCAGTGCAGGTCTACTTCTACATTGTTGGTGACAGTCTTAGTAATAACAGCAGGGAGCAAAAGTAGAAGAGCTTTAGCCAAAATAATTTTGTCCAAGACCCAAGCATGTAGAGCCTATCCTAACAGAACTATTTCTGTTCATAAACAAGGTGTACTCAGCATCGGGGGGGCGGGGGGCAGGGGCTTGTTTTTTTAAGTCTGGTCAGCTCAAGAACAGTTTAACAGATAGTGCCGGGCACTCATGGCTTGTAGGGCTGAGCTCTGCAGGCAGGTATGTAGTAAGAATGAGTAGTTTATCACAATAAATGTCAAGCATGGATTTTCGTGTAAGAATCCTTGTTGCTTGCTAAGTTCTAGCACAGTATGTAGCACTTGGAAATTTAGTTCTAGGCATAATGTTGAGCTTGTTAGCTCTTTTTACTGGGAGAACTGGCTGTTAACATAATCAGAGGGGAGGCAACCCTCAGTGATCATATCTAAGTATTTACACAGGTATAGCGCTAGGTGCTTTCATTGTTTTTGTGAACTCAAAGATTCAGATATTATAGAAGCCAGCAGCTCTAAGAAAGTTGAGATTTTTTCTTTTGTAGCCAATTCCTGCTGGATGTTGTAGACAAGATTTTTGTGTACATCCAGGAGGCAGACTGGGTGTCATTCTGGGAAACTAGCACGGTCAGCTATGTGAACTTCTTCAAAGTGGGTAAACAAATTTTGAAGCCTCTGTCACGTTGAGACAAGGTCATTTGCAACAAGAGTGTGACTCACCGGAGGCAACTATTGGCAGAAGAGGGCGTCCTTAGGCCCAGGCAGATGGAGCAGCGGACTCCACATATGTGGCCTCAGTCTTCTTCCACCTACAGCCTGCTGCTGCATCTGCCTGGGCCTGTGGCTTTGGCAGCTCATAATCTTTAACTGGCTTTCCAGGCTGGAGAGGTGTATTTTAGCTGTTTGACAATTGTTTGCTCATGGACTGGGATGGAGCAAAGTGTGTCATCAGAGCCTCGTTGGAAATAGTAGGAGCATTTTTTTTTAAGTACAAAGGAGCTAGTCTTTTTTTCTCAGGATTTTCCCAGTTGAAGGAGTTTGTGGGAACAACTCACAACTAGAAGAAATCATCCTTGCTGCATTATTGACAGCTCAGAGATCTTTTCCAAGGTGATTAACAGTCTATCAGGATGACAGGTGCCTGGATGCCTGCTTGTGCTTTCCAGGATATCTGATGATGATGGGGGTGAGGCATCATGGCTGATTTCCATGCCCTGAGATGAGTCTTTAGTCTACACATCTAGGAGGAGAGTTTTCAAAACTTTAGGATTGTAGTTATCTTTCTCAGTGCATCATTTTCCTTTTGGAGAGCATCCAAAATTAAATATGTATGATTAAACAAAAGTGAGGCTGACTGGATTATGGTCAAAGAGACGTCCTCCCAGCCCGTAAGTTTGTGCCTGGCAGAAGGAGAGAGGCAAGAATCCCTGTTGCCCCAGGACTGGTAACTTTTTATCAGAGCAGACTTTTGAAGACAGAGTTCCGTTCCACTGTCTACCAGGAAAGTCGCACGATTGACCTTGACTTTTCTCAATGAGTATGGGTTCATAGTGGCCCAATTTGATAGAACAGGGTCTGTTCTACGTATTCAGGCCTGACAGGCCTCAACACATTTATCAGGGCTGACCATCCAATTTTTCCTCAGTCAAAATGTGGAACTCAGAAGGAATTTCTGACAGTCATCTCAGGTGGGTGTTAGGTGATGCCATCTGACAGAGATAGATGCTTAAGCAGAAGGTTCCAGAGGCAGAGCCTTTGTAGCCAAATGCAGGCATTGACTAGCTGGAAGCAGTTCAATCGGTTGGAAGTTGATGAGCTGCAAGCAGGGAGTGAAGTTGTAGGCGTTGGCAGCAACTGCAGCAGCTGATAAGAGTGCAAAGGGGAAATCCTCCAGGAAAATGGGCTTCTTTTTACTTTTTTTTTTCCTTGAGATGCAGGGAGCAGTTTTGTATTATTTTTTTAAGCTCCATAAAAGCCCCTTTTCCTGCTGTCACAGATGGTAGGCTTTCACTAAGTAGTTTCCATTTTATCTTTTTTTAATTTTTTATTTATCATTTTTATTCTTGTTTCAGAACCTTTGTTTGTTTATTCACTCATTTTTATGGCCGGCTCAGCCCACCCCAAGGTCAGGGCTGGCGCAGCATGTGGTGCCGGGGATCGAACCACAGTCCCTGAAGCCGCCCAAGCTACCCCAAGCAGGCGCTTTAGACCACTGAGCCATCCCGCCGGGCCCCACCATTTTATCTTTTACAGTATATGTGATGTACCCTTGAATGATAGTGCAAAAGACAAAAGGTGGGTATCTCTCAAAGAGACTGTTCAGATGCCCAACAGGCTGTGTCCCTTAGTGGGACCTAGGCAAAACCTGGCTAAAGGTTTATGCCATATGCAGATCTCCAAGAAACCACAGACAAGGTTCCAGTCAGCCACTTTGCCACTACTTCCTAGTCTTGGCACACAGGTGGGGCAAGCCTATAGCATGTGCTTTCCATTCCACTCGCTCACACATTCATTCAGCAGGTATCAGAGATTACACTTTCCAACTCCCCTTATCCTGAAGGTGATCTTCACTATCAAGCTCTTCTTCTCAGTCTGAGCCAGAACTGATAGACTAACTAGGACACCTGAAGGAATCTTACAGAAATAAGGCAGACACATGGGCGGGCAAACAGGCAACAAGGCAGATTGTATCCTTCTCCATTTAGGGTCTAGTGTAAGCTGCTTGAGCAGGGAGCCAGGAGTCTTCCTGCAGACATTCAAGGGGACTCAAGAAATCTCAGGGGTGCACCTTCCCATTAGGACCAGGTCAAGTCCTTGCTCTATCTGTGAGAGCCATGCCTGGTGGCCAAAGAAGTCAGCACAATTGCTCTTCCCAGCCAATTCACCAGATGCAACAACAAGCAGAAACATTGAAATAGTTCCCAGGATTTTGAGGCAGATATATTTACATCAATGGATGTTGATCAGAATCATCCCCATAATAGCAGGCCCTGATCTCTGGTGGTCTAGAGCTTTTTTATGAGATAGACAAGCCAGAAGTACTGAGGCAATATGGCTCTTCGATTGGGGTTGGTTTATATAATATGCATCATACTAGCTAGCTATGCACCGCAGTGACAGCTTTTTTTAGGAGATAGAAGCAACCATAACTGAAATAGGCAGTGTTAATTGGTCTACTAAGAAACTGAAGTGTATTGTTTGAGATCCATTTTCTGTTATAATGTAACTGTCCTTTATCCTTACCAGATAAATACAGGAGGTAAACTAAATTGTAGTAGGCACAACTTCTAAGCAAAATTAGTATTTAAAGGTTTAGCTGAAATCTAGGGAAATTATTGAATAAATATTGATTTAGCAGAATAAAATATCCTAATATATTAAATAATACACCCAGAATTAGTCCACAAATTTAATCACGGATGAATCCCAAAATTATCTTATGTTAAAGGCCTAGGACAAAAGTTATTGGTAATTTTGTGGAAATAATGGAAAAATAAATAGTATAAATACTATGACACAACAGGTTTTTAAATCCTTCTTTAACTTTATTTCCTGTATTCTGATAAAAATTGGACAAGAAAATTTCTAAAAAGGCAAAACTATAATTGCCTCATCTCTTCTGTCCAGAAACATGATCCTATCTCTGAATCTCCATGTGGTCATCTGAGAATTGCTCTAGTGCCTTCAAAAGATTCACCAAGCTCTAGGTCATTAGCTAGACTTCTAATTTAGTTCAAAAGAAAATAAAATGAATATACTGTCTATTCTGCAGGGGTTTTAAAAGTAAATTATTTTGTAGTCTCCCTTGGACCATCCAAATCCCAAGATCTGCTCAGGAACAGAGCCAGCTCTTACTCAAGGCATAGATCCTTATGGGAAATTAACATAGTCCAGAGAGGAGCCACACCAGATGGTCTTCTCCTTGAGCACACTTCTATCCAGAGAAACAGAAGAAAAGGCTTGCATTTCCTGACATTATCCCAGACAGCCTTCCTTGTGTCATCATGATCTAAGCTGATGAGAGTCCATGTACTGCTTTGTGTTGTGTTGTTTGTTTTTGTGTGACAGCATTTTACCTACACTTTAGACTTTATTTCTTTGCACTTTCTCTAAGAACGTTCTCCACTGAATCTTCTGTCTTTGCAACAGAAAATTTGCTTCTTTTTGTTACACTTTTCAATCCATCCTGCTTTCTTCTTAAGTAAATAGTGAGAATTCTATAGCCACGTTAGAAAATATCCTTTTTCTCAACGCACATGTTTCTCCATCTCTGGATTCACTAACATTGGCCTCTTCATCCTTGAAAATTTTGTCTACGCTGGCTTTTCAGACACCCATTCAGGACCATACTGTGTGTGTCCTTGCCTCCATCACTCTCCTCAACTTGTTATTGTCCACTCATATGTACATTGAGAAATGAATCACACATATTTCCATCACTGTTTTATAAAAACAGCAAAACAGGGGCTGAGCCTTGAGAATGCAGAGCCAGAATGCCTGCAGGATGATTACTTCTGAAAGTTGTGTTTTAAAGATCCTGTACCTGTAATGGAGCAGTAATAGTAGGACTTTCTAAAGCATGACAGTGAGAGCAAAGTTGCTAGTCCATAGGCCGTGATTACAGCAGTGTGTACTTGTAGAAACTTAATTTAATTTTCAGAACTTCCATTGCATGTGCGGCAACACAGGAGACCAAAGAAATTCAATCTATAAAGGCATTAAACTGTGATATTAAATGCCCAGGCCAGTGTAAAGTGTGTGTATCAGATAAATATCTCAAAGCTGTGAAGTGTGGGGTCAGACCCATTACTTTTACTTCATCTTTTTCTGGCAGTTTCTGAGCAATTTCTTTTGATACCTCTCTTCCTCTATCATTGCCAAAGTTCTAAGTGTTGCCAGGGTGCCGTCTCTAACCAGTCTTATACTCTATTTATTCTGTAAATTATGTCTTGAAATCTTATCCAAACTCAGTTTCAACCTAACTAGATTTATAACCTTTCCCAAACTCTCAACTTAGGGATCATTTATGAATATCTAAGTTTTGAAAACTTTAGTGTGATTATCTCTTGCATACTTTAAATTCAGTATGTCTCAACATAACACCATCACTTTTTCTCACAAACTAATACCCCTGCCTGCTATTCATTAATACTTTGCTATGTGCACAGAAAGATAACTTTAAAATTAGAATTGCAGCTATACCCTGGCTTCTCTTCTGTATTCATCTATATGTGTTAGCTGTGTATTTCAGTACGTTGACAGCTCTTCCTTCCACTTCTTCCCTGTCCCATGATCCTTTTATATTATAACCATGGACTTCTGTCTTCAGGCTGAGCCTCAGTGAGTCTGGTGGAAATGCAAAGTGACTACCACCATTCCTCTAACTAAACATTCCATGGCACCCTGTTAATTGGAGAATAAAATTGAAATCATTTTCTTTATTACAGAAGGTCCACACTATCCATTCTCCATAGTCAGTAGAACATCTTGCAGCTTTCCAAGTACACTTTTATCTCTGTCCTCTCTTGAGGTCTTTCGTGCTCAATTTCTATTTTCCTTGTTCCCTGGACCACACCTATCTTCACTCTTACTCAGCAAAATTTTGCTCTACTTTTAGAATTCATTGAACTTTTGGCAACTTGTCTACAGTTTTCAGTCCTATCTAGAAGCCTCACTGTTAGTAAGATTACATCAAATATAGTAAGTCTTGCGCTATATTTTAATTGTTATCAGCAGTGATACATAGTAGTTACATTTATCTTGGCCAATTGGTACATATGCATATTATATCTTGATTGGTGTAGTCCCTATTTGCTGACTCCCTACCCCATGTCCTTTGCCTCCCTTCTTCATTAATTCCCTTTTCATCTTCAAATTATTTATATATTGGGTTTCTCATATAAGAGTAATATAAGATTTAACTATTTGTATCTCATTTATGTCACTTAGCATTATGGTGCAAAGATCCATCCATTTCCATAAAAATGACTCAAATTGTCCTCTCTGACTAAGAAGTATTTCACTCTATATACACACCAATTTTGCTTTATCCATTCACCCTTTGATAGTCTTTTTCCAGGTATAGACTTATCAAGAACAAACCTATCTCTCATTACTCTGACTCCCATCACCTGGGGTGCTCACACTGGCCTCTCTTAACCATTCAGATTTGCTCTTCCACTAGGATGTCTGTGCTACTTACTCCTTGTACTAGAGACATCCCCTCTTTGCTTTGTGCCTTGTCTATCATGACTTTATTATTTTTAGTGGAAACTACAGCATTCTAGGACTCCTGTCTCCTTACCTTATCATTTTCTAGGGTAATATCAGGTTTATCAAATATCTCTTACAATGCAAAGTAAATGTGGAAGAACAGTCATGTATTTGCATTCTTCTGTAAGTGTGACAAATGCCTAAAGCAGAATCTGTGCTCCATAAATACTTAGTAAACTAGCAGAGGGTGGTGGC
>PVJA010015347.1:0-45566 GCA_004027025.1 Myocastor coypus | reverse complement strand
TGACTTCTCCAGGTCTGTGAGGTATGTTGATGTTATTTTGATGAGAATTGCATTAAATCTATATAACAATTTAGGGAGTATAGCCATCTTCACAATATTGGTTCTTACTATCCAGGAGCAGGGAATATCTTTCCATTTTCTGAAATCCTCTAGGATCTCTTTCTTCAGAGTACTGTAATTTTCATTGAAAAGCTCTTTTACTACTTTAGTTAGGTTAATTCCTAAATATTTCATTTTCTTCAGTGCTATTGTAAAGGCTATTGTTTCTCTAATTTCTCTCTGTTTGTTATCTGTATAGAGGAATGCTATTGACTTTTGTGTGTTGACTTTGTAACCTGCTATGCTACTAAATTTGAGTATTAATTCTAATAGATTTTTGGTGGAGTTTTTGCGGTCTTCCAAATAAATTAGCATGTCATCTGCAAATAATAATTTAACTTCGTTACCTATTTTTAATCCCTTTTATTTTTATCTCTTGTTTAATGGCTGTAGCTAATGATTCCAGAACTATACTGAATAGGAGTGGTGATAGAGGACATCTTTGTCTTGTACCAGATTTGAGAGTAAAAGGATTCAGGTTTTCCCCATGGAAAATTATGTTAGCTGTTGGATTATCATAGATGGCTTTTATCAGGTTGAGGTAGAGGCCCTCTATTCCTATTTTCTGCACTACTTTGAACATGAATGAGTGTTGGACTTTGTCAAAGGCCTTTTCTGTATCAATTAAGATGATCATGTGATTTTTGGCTTTGGCTCTATTGATATAGTGTATTACATTTATAGAACCATATGTATTGTTGTGTATTCTGTTTCTGTCTTTGTTTTGCTATTTGTCTATGCTTCTGTTTTTGTTCTTACTATTCAAAATTAAATTTTAAAAGGAATATAATAAAGACAATTATTGTCATATACCCCTTGTTATGGCTTATGTCTAGTTGTCCCCCCAAAGCCTCATGGAGTCATTGGGCAGGGACTTCTAGAGTTTGAGACTTGATCCATGATCCCTGGGATTATAGGTTTTAGTACTGATGGGATATGGGTAGAATTACTTCTGGGATTATGGGTGTAGCCTAGGGAGGGAGCTAAGGCGGAGAGCCTGAATGTAATATAAAGAGAGACAGACTCGAGCTGGTGCTGCTGCTCTGCTGCCCTGTTTGGTTGGCTGCCTCTGCCACCATTTTGCTGCTGTTCTGCCACCTTGAACTGGATGCTCTCCGCCCTGCTCCACTCAGCCTTGGGCCAACCGAATATGGACTGAAACCTTCACAAACTGTGAACTAAATAAACCTTTCCTTCCTTCATCTTGAGTGTCAGGTATTTGTCCCAGAAACAAGCAAAAAGTAACTAAGACACCCCTAATGAACACAGATGCAAAAATACTGTACAAGATACAAGCAACAAAATATGATAGTAATTTAAAAACTTATCCAACATAGGCATGTTGGATGCATCCCAAAGTTGCAAAGAAGTGTTACATATGCAAATTATTAACATTGATATACCATATTAGCAGAATAATAATTTTTAAAAAAATAGCTGAGCTAGGAAAATAGCTCAACAGCATAAGTGCGTGGCTACTAAGTATAAGATTCTGACTTTGATCACCAGTGCCAATGAAACCAAACCAACACACACACACACACACACACACACACACACACACACACACACACAAAGGCTGATCAGTAGATTCAAGAAAATATTCTATTCAGTGTCACTTTGTGATAAAAATGTTTAATTATTAGGATATAAAAGAAAGAACACTCGTCAGTGAAAGCGATATATAAAACACCCAAAGCTAATATTGAATGCAGAAATGTTGAATATTTTTCCTTAAGATCTGAAAAAAATCACAATTTTATTACTTCTGTTCAAACTGATGAATAAGCCTAACTACAAGATTTAGTCTAAAGAAAGAACTAAAAGGCATTCAAATTGAAAACAGAAAATTTTCTGCTTTGTTACACAGAAATAAATGCTTCACCAAAAACTAGTGTTAGAACCAATAAACTACTTCATTGAACTTGGAGGATACAAAGTCAAAATATAAAAGTCATTGGCATTTCTATGCTCAGATTGCAAGCTGTTTTAATCCTACTTTCTGAGGGCAAAAGCTCCCTAGCTCACAACTGTATCATTTCTATAGAATCTCAATGTGAAGACTTCTTATAATTGTTTAAGCAAATCGCCATTTTTCTATGCCTTAAGAAATTATCTGCAGAACAATTTTTCATATATTTGTCTTTTGTATTTCTTCCTCTAAGAAGTGTGTATTCTTCTCAGATGCCCATTTTGGAATTCATTCTTTGAAGTTTGGGGGCCTACTGTTGGAGTTTAATCAATTAACAAAGTATCAAACACCATGAGAAAATATATCCTTAAGATGCTGCATGAGTTAAATATATTTTCTGACTTAAATTTCTCATTAATTTAAATTAACCTTTAGAAAACATGATCAGATCATATTTGATTTTAACTTCATTCTAATTTGGCAATATTCTCTAATTTAAAAGTGAATTCTAAGGTAGTTTTGATTCTCCTAATTGTTTGAAAGTAAAACTTCTGTTGTTATTTAATGCAGATTTCATTATATTATTTTCCTGATAAGAATCTAAAATCTTTTCATGTCAAGTATCATATATAATCTACCAGCCAAGATTTGTTGAATTATTGAGATGGTATTGAAGTTAATCTGCAGTGACAATTTTTGTTGTTGTGGTTTAAATGTACATTTTATTTACAAGGGAATTTATTTTGTGTTTCATATAGCACTCCCTTTTGAAGGCAATTTATCATGTTTGCTCTACATTGTTTATTATTTTAAAATTTTGCTGGCATTGTTTTGACACCTAATAAAATAGTCTTATAAAGTTGAAAACACTCTTACTCTATCGCATATTCTAACTTAATAATGATTTAATCTCACATTGTCATGTTTGATCTTGCATAAAGAAGTTTTATGTAATGGCTTTCAGTATAAAAATTTTCAAAATGAAAACTCTTAAAGTTGGTTTATGCTTTATTACTATACCAATATTATCTCTCTGAGTTTTCAAATCATGTTCTTATAGACCCTAGTCACATATACCTCCAATATTTCTCACACTAGATTGTTGAATGTTGATCCACAAAACTAATAGTTGCACTGTTGAATGAAGATATTTGACTTAGTAGGAAGTATATTTTCATTCTTAGAAGTTCAAGTTATTCGCACATAAAGAAAAGTATGTACATAAAGAATGATGTACATAAAGAATAATACTGGTAAATTAAGTGTTAACATTTGAAATCTAGTAAAAAGTAGAACTATACATTTGAATATATAATACATGCATATATATTAGTGATAGATTTATTATATATACTTATATATCCTTATTATATTTCATGTACGTGTTATATATGAGTGATATATTATACTTTTTATTGTTTTTTTTTTTTTTTTTTTCTGAGACAGGATCACCCTACGCAGGTCACGCTGGCCTTGAGCTCACCTTGTAGCCCAGGCTGGTCTCAAACTTGCAATGCCCCTTCTGCTCAGCCTCTTGAGTGCTGTGATCACAGAAGGGCATTCCCCTACTCTGTGTTACATTTTTTGTACTTTTTAATCACTAACTTAGTCTATGGTTATTTATATCAAGCAGCAAGAATTTTATACATATATTTCATCATATTTTGTTGTCTTAAAAATTAGTATAAAATTTTATGCAGTGTTAACAAACTTCTTTTAAACACTATATTTTGAAAGTGTTGCTAAAATGTGAATATTTTTTAATCCACATTCCTGTATAAATACAGTGTGCTCACCACCACAAACATTTATATCTTCCACAAGCACTAAAATACCTACTATGATATGTTCCACATTAAAATTAAAACATGGAAAATATCAGCAAAAACACTGTCAAAAGATAGAACTGGAGCAACCATAACTATGTGAAATATTTTTCATTTCCTTGTGCATTATCTATGATAGTAAGGCAGAAGTCACACATCAAATAGTAAAAGTAATTATTATTATTAATTTTTCTTTGATTTATTTCTACAACATTGCATTCATAAATACGGTAAACAAAAACATATCCACTCAACTTTTCCTTCTGCCTAGTCTCCTTTATCTGCATCAGAATGGGAGAACCAAAGGCAGGAATTAGCAAAATTCAAGATAATGTACAGTATGGCAAGCAGTTTTTATTTTATTTTATTTCACTTTATTTTTCATGAGGCAGAGAGTTCTTAGTTAGGCTTCCTACTCTTTGGTATATTACCTGCTCAAATTTCAATTAAGGAGTCATAAACATTTCTGTTGATTCAAAGACTATGGTAGAACCCTGTGCTGAATACACTCTTAACTTCACCTACTCATTACTTAAGCTTTCCATATCTACTACGCATCAGCCATGCTTACATCACTGTACCCTTGTTATCTGTCTTTGAGAAAATGCCAATATAGAAGTCCACAAGTATTGCCAATGTCATGCTATTGCAGATGACAATATGCACGAGAGTATCTCTTGTAGAATTCAGTCATGCTATACCAGTAATCTTTAGTGAGACAAACACTATTGAAATATTAAAGAATAGTCACAAGTTCATCAGTAGAACCTTATGCTTCTTTTTGGTTCTATGCTTCTTAAGCATGTAAAATAATTGAAATTTCTTATCTCAAAAGACTAACATAATTAACAAATTATATGTTGAAGAAAAATTGACTTTTTAGCAAGACTTTCTTATGTTCTGTTATATTAGAATGAAGTATTTTATACAACTGTACTGATATTTATTACTGTTTATTAAATAAATATCTACTTTGATATATTTTACATTTTTCCTACTTCCACAAAAGTGAAGCCATTACTAATTTAACTGAAAAAGGAGAAATTCTAATTGCTGACAATCATAGCAATATCAAGTGATTGTCTGAATAATTTTCTTTGAAATCTTATACTTAGCAATTTTTTAAATTACTTTTATGAAGCACAAAATTCTCCTCCATGTCTACTTGGAGAAATATTTTTCAGCGAAGTCTGTTAAATGTGCAATGATTTGCACATTTTTATGTTAAGGATAGACACGACAAGCCACTTTTTATTCATCTTCTTATACTATATTGCATTATATAATTAATTTATTCTTCTCAAGGAAGGGGTCCAGGTTATCTCATGAGCCCCTATGCTTCTGATGCCTATCTAGGCTCACTACACCTGGGCTTGCTCATTACACTACAACCTCAAATTCCTCTTGACTTTAGTGGAGTTTCGCAGGCCTGGCTATTGTGTCTTGTTCTTCAGAACTGGCTGTCTTGAGCCTCACCTCCAGCCACCATCTTTCTGTTCTCATCTTCTGGGACAAATTCTTCGAGGCTCCAATCTTATGTTGATTGCACATTAATTTATATACCTACCTTTGCTGTCTATAATAACATGTGTGCTACACATAGTCCTTTACTCATTGCTGATTAAATTAGCTAGAGATTTTTCATTGTAAAGTTATTTCCCCTTTTGTATTATCAGACTTTTGGAGGCTATTGATGCTATATCTTAGTATTTTCTTTACAGTTGAGAAATAACAATAGAAAAACTAAGAACAAAAAATTACTGTCCTATGAAAGTTACACTTTTTTTTTCACTTATGCATTTGGTCTAGGGTCTCACTACATAACTGTAACTCATAGTGATCCTCCTGTATTCAACCTCCCCAGCACTGAGATTATGGGCATATGCCACCATGGCTGGACTTGGTGACCAGTTCAGCATGTGTATGGCATAGGCATGGGCAGGGACTGTACAGCATGTAGTGCCAGGGATTGAACCCTGGTCTCTGCCTTTATCTAAGCAGAGTTTAGTTCATTGAGCTATCTTCCTGGCCCTATATTATGGTTTATACAGAAGCCCATAGTTTGGCATGAGAATTATATTTAAGTTAACAAGACAATCAAGTAATGTACATTTTCTAGACTTTTAGGAGTCCTTTAAGGACAAATGGAATTCTTTCTATTATTTGTTTAAAACAGTGTTACTAAGACATAATCCATATTCCATAACATTACTGTAAAGATCAAAATTCATGGTCCTTAAAGTATTTCCAGAAGGTCACAAACACCCGTATAATAAATTGTAGGATATTTCACCATTCTCAAATGTCACACAGTAGCAATAACTTCCCCATCCTGTGCAACCTGTGATCCAGTCTGTCTTTCTACTTCTTTTTTTTAATTTTATTTTTATTTTTTTTGCTTTTTGAGACAGGGTCTCACTGTGCAGTTCAGGCTGGCTTTGAGCTCACTTTTGTAGCCCAGGCTGGTCTCGAACTCACAACGATCCTCCTGCCTCAGCCTCCCAAGTGCTGGGATTACAGGCGTGTGCCACCACGCCCGGCTTCTACTTCTTAAGTGTTTCATATAAATAAAACCAACAACATCTTTAATAACTTTCCTCTTTAGTAATTTTCAAAGTTTATCAGTGGTGTATCCTGTTATTAGTTATTTATTTGTTAATTAATATGTCATTGGACTGAGATAGTCTCTATCTTAGAGACTTTTGGTCTGCTTTAAATATTTATTTGTGTATAATTTGTCTATGGACATTATTGTATAAGATTAAGTGTAGATTTATACTTTCATGTCTCATAGTTATATAGGAATGAGCAAAATTGCTGGGATGTATGGTAGCTTTATGTTTTTGAAGAATTGCCAAATATTCTGTGACATGTCTTCAATTGCATCAGCCGCTTTCCCATGTGCAGTCTCTAAAAATTGTCAGTCTCTCCATGTCCACCGTAACTCCTAAAATCATACGTCTTTTCTTTAAAATGTACACTGTGGTGTACTATCTCCTTCTGAACTGAGTTGCATTTATTTAACAGATAATGAAGCGAGCCATCACTTCCTTGTTGGAACTAATCAGCATACTCCTTGTATAACTCCATTTAGATATTAGTGAAATGTGATCACTATTTACTGTAAGCATGTATTAAATATACACTAATAAAATAAAATTTCTAATAATATTACATTAAATGGAAGTCTATTATAATTAAAGTGTTTTAATTATTTTTTCTGATTATAACTTTCATCATAAGATTTTCACATAATGTACACCATGCCTTCATTTGCTTTTGCTTTCTGTGTGCTTTGAAAAAACCCAGAAAAGGTTTGCTTTAGTCAGGCTGAATCTCCCAGTACCCTCCATGTTGTAGTTACTCTTGTCGTTGTCTAAGACTACTCTGCTTAAAGTCAAGTTGCTAAGGGTTGTTCATGGGCATTCATGTAAGAATTTTATCCTTTTATTTTGTAAATTCACATTTAGGACTTATATTATGCTGTTTTTTATATTGTAACAGGAGAGTTCCAACTTTATTCTTTAAAGATACCAGTTGTCTCATCATCATTTATTTAAAAAATGCTTATTTTAGTTGAAGGCTTTTTATTCTTGCAAAACATGTGAGCATTTATTTCTAGGTTTCCCCCAGATGTTACTACAGCCAGGCTCATAAGGGCATGACTGTAAGCCCAGTTACCCATGTGATAAAGTAGGAAAGTAATGAGTCAAGCCAGCCTGGGCAATTCAGTAAGATTTGTCTCATATTAGAACAAATTTTAAAAGATTTGCACAGCTTTAGAATTCACAGCCCTCATGTGATTCACCCTAGGTTAAGCACCCACACTTATCATACCCACATTTGTTCCCCATCACTGCATAAGGAAAACTGTGTAAAAGCCATCTGTCTTTGCCATACTTTGTGGATCAATTGAGAGCCTAGTATCCTTTTAATAATATTAAGCATTGGAAAAATGTGCACACCGGAGTGTTTATTGCAATAGGGCCCTGCAATCTGTTCAAGGGTTTGCACTCTGTATATTGATAGGATCTTGTGTCACTTGTCTTTTGTTCCATTTATAAACATACATTTATATGGTTATTGCAAGGGTTGATTTTTGTCTTCACTTCTGGTTCTGGGAATTAAATGGAGGGCACACTGTAGTATTCTTCTGCAGTTTGAATACTTTTTCTTGTGTCATTTTATTTATTTTAAATGTTTTTTGTGACTCACTTGTGATTACCGAGACAGAGTTACCTTCATAAGATAATAATTATTGCCTTTTAACAGCTACAATTCCATTACGAGTTTTTGCACATTAGTTCCTCCTACTTATATTCATTGGTTTGTTCCCTGTAGCAAACTTCAGTCTGGAAATATTCATGCAAATATATATGGACATGAATAATTTATAAGTATTAAATTTCAAGCCATTCTGTGTAGTATTAAAAAACCATGTGTTAGACACCAACATTCCGCCCAGCACATCAGTGACCCCTTGCCTGGCGCTTCTGTGTCACATGTGATCCATTTATTTCTAGGCACATTGTAGTACTCCCTCATAAACTTGGACCTCCTCTTCTTTTTTTTTTTTTTTTTTTTTTTTTGGTACCAGGGATGGAACTATGGAATCTTGCATTTGCCTGGCAGGCACTTACGTCACTGAGCTGTATTTCCAGCCCACTGCTCTTTTAAATTAGATGTAATGTTTCTTTTCTCCTACTGCACTTTGGAAATTGAAACATGTTTCTATTGATATCCATAATATACTAAAATATTTGTTTGTTTGTTTAAGTCCTTAACTAATCTCAATTTGGTGTTAGTGTTTTTTTTCAATAATTTTCTATAATCTTTATTGTATTACTTTTCATTGAATCTATATTATATTTTCTGCTAACTATAGTTTTATTGTTTTTTTTCCTATAGTGGTTTACATAAAAGTTTTCATTATTTATTTGAGGTTTTTTTCAAAAGGCCTAAGTAAAAGGTCTAAATAAATTGACTTATATACGTTCCTCTCAAAACACTCCACATTAAGGCCGGCCATATAGCTCAGTGGATTAAAGCACCTGCAAGCAGGAGCATGGATCCCTGGGGCCTTTCCTGCCAGCCCCACTTCTGGGGTGCGCTGAGACAATTGAGACTGGCCAGCATGGCCAGCGCCTGTAATCCCAGCTCTTGGGAGGCTCTAAACAGGCAGATCACTACGAGTCCAATCTAATAGTGGGACCCTGAACACCCTAGAAAAAACAAACAAGCAAAAATGTCCATATTGTAAATATTGCTGTGTTGAACTTTTTATTTCATTCTTTCCTGTTGAAGTGTCATCTAATTTTATCTATAATTTCCTTCATACTTATGAGTGTATTTAATGTTCAACTTATTTGTATATTCCCCAAATTACTTTATGCTACTGATCTCAAATTTAAGTTATATTTAGAGAACATATTTCAAATGACTTCATCATTATTAATTTGCTATTCTTGTGTTCTGAAATGTGATGCATCCTACCCAATATTCTATAATTACTTTTATTGTTGCTGCTATATGGAATATCTGTTAGGTTTAGTTATTTGTTTCGTTCTTTTATTTCTTTCTTATTTGTTCATATTAGTATTATCCATTGCTGCACATGATGCATCAAAGTCTTCAGCTGTTTTTTCTTATTCCAACATTTCAATCATTTTTTATGCTTTTACTTCACCTATTTTGGAGAATGTGTTATTATTACCATTCTATTTTTTAAGTTTCAAAATATTTTATTTCTAAATAAATATGAGCAATGTACATACCAAAAAAAGTCTTGAAAACAATCATATTTGTCAAACAAAACTACATTTCAGTGCCAAACACTTCACAAATGAGCAGTAGATGAACTACTACAACCTCTTATTTTTTCATTATTATTTAAATCATACCTAGGTCATAATACTGTCCATTTCTGAAGTGTTCACAGCAGGTAGCTGGGTTTTAAGAATTCAACAAGGTTCTCACAGCTGTCATACTGCAGAATGACTGTCTCCTGGCTGCTTAGAGGGCTCAATGCAACCTTCAGTATAACTCCAGTTCCCTGAGGGAAAATGATATCTGAAAGAACAGACAATTGTGCTTATCAAAAAGATCCACCCACTATTGCAAAAGAGAACTTTTTGTGGTAAAGGTGTGTGTGTGTGTGTGTGTGTGTGTGTGTGTGTGTGTGTGTGTGTGTGTGTATGTGTGTGATTCCTCAAGCAGAGCTAGAGATTATTTTACAAAACAACAAATCTGGCTTTGAAGATACCTCAGTGACCTAAGTGCCTGCCTGGCAAGTGTAAGAACATGTGTTTGGTGCCTGTGAGCACATGTGATGCCAACCAGCACTGGGGAGGCTGAAACAGGAGGATCTCTACAAGTCTGAGCTGCATAGCAAGACCCTGTACCAAATAAATTATTTTTTTTTTTAAAGAGTACTTGTGACTCAAAAACTGTTCTCTTGGCAGACACAAGGACCTGAGTTCAGTCCTCAGTTCTGCCAATAAATAAATAAATAAAATGACATGTACTATTTGGTTTTATAAATGTCTAGCAATTTTTGTGAGATAATTCCTCTGTATAATTTGTATGTTTTGCAGTAGTAAATTGCCATCTAGCGTAGCATTTGAATTCCTTTAATGATATTTAGAGTTTCGCACTATCCTCTCAATATTATTAACATTAGTTACTATATTACATAGTAATGTTATTACATAGTAATTAATCATGTAGGGCTTACAAAATACATTCAGTGCTCTTGGAATCTACTTTTATTTTAATCTAATTTAGTGAGCAAAGTAAGTTATATTACTGTATACAACCAGTCTTTCAATTATTCTATCATTTTGTGCAGTATTACATTTAATATGGCACAAAATCAGTAATAAATTATTCTTACTGTTGCTTTATACAAGATTATGATTTTTAATGCATAGAAAATGGAATTCAAATCTCTTTCTTTCTTTCCTTCCTTCTTTCTTTCTTTCTTTCTTTTTTCTTCCTTTCTTGATTCATATTTTCTGTATTAACCATCATATTTACAATTTCTACTTTTCTTCACACTTTTCTTTGTTTAAAATTTTAATCTGATATAATTTTCTTATTCTAATGCATGTGTACATTTGTCAATTTCTTATTGATGATTGTATCCAACTTTATTAATTTTATATACTAGCTCAGCACCACCATTCTCTGCATGTCTTGTCAAATTATTTATTGTGAGTTTTAGAGCTGAGAAAATGCAAAATATGCTGTTTTATGCCTGTCTTATGACTGTCTTGCTGAAATTTGCTATTTGGTAGATTTGACTGTCTCTCTGCTGACATTTTATTCCAGATTAATGATCTTTTAATATTTATTACAATAAATGTTTGATGACATTGAATTCTTTTACTCCTCTTAATTTGCAAAAGCCTCTATTTTGATCTCATAGCTGAGATGGAATATTGTGGAAACGACTATACTTCTCAGTAATCCCTCCTGGAAACTTTATGTTATGAAATAAACCCTCAATCTTATTTGTATTTTCTTGTTGTGACATTGTTTATGTCTCAATTTCTCTTTTTCCAAATTTTCTGTTTGGATTTCAACATTTCTATTATGCAGTATATATGTGTAAGCATCTTAAATTTATCTTACTTGAGGTAAGTTGCTATACTGACTATGTAGATAGATGTTGTTCATATAATTGCAGAAGTTTTATGCTGAGTTCCTTTAGTTTGTTCTGTCACCAGCATTTCTTTGTATGGTAGATTACCAAAAGGTTTCTCATATCTTTAACATTACCTAATTAATTATACTTTATTGAATTCATATGACAAAATCTATACTCTTATCTCTTCATATTTATTTATTGTTTCTTCTGAAAGCAAAAATCTATGCTTGTGACCTTCTGGTTAATTTTTAATTTCATAGATTTCCTTTCAATTTTTGAGTTTTCTATCATTACATTTTGTATTTCTCTTGATATATTTTTGATAAACCTGCTATTCTTTTGCTTCTCTAAATTGAAAAATTTATATTAATTTATTGCTTCTTCAAACTTACTTGTAGCAGTTTCTTTAAAGTTTTACATAGTAAGTCCAAAATATGGGCCTCCTCCAATATAAATCTGTTGTGTGCTTTCATATCTATTTACAAGTGAAACTTCCTTCCACTTAAAATATTTTGTACTGCTGGTGAGATAGCTTGGTAGTTTAAGCACCTCTGCAGCATATGCCTGTAAACCCAGTGTTGGGGAGGCTGAAAACAGGAAGATCACTATAAGTCTGAGATGCATAGTGAGACCCTATACCAAATACATTTAATAAATAACACAGTAAAATATATTGTAATTTTTTGGCAGTGAATATTTAGGTAATATGTACTAGCCACTCTGTTTCCTGCATCACCCATCTGTGGCTATGGCTATAATTGTTTTCTTCTACTTTCACTGGCTTGACTGAAAAACTTTAAAGATCCATAATCTCCTCTTAGATTGCAATCTAATGGTCCTGTCTTGAAAATATGTTTACAACAATGTGAGTATGTGTGTGGGTTTTCCTGGCCTCTATCTCTCTTTCCATAATTGATCCATTACACTGCCTGTTTTTGTTGGTATATTGCATAATTCTTCCTCTTTACTAAATTGTTTTGTTCTAGTTTGAATGGTTGATTGGTTTGGAAATGCTCTAGTTTATAAATTGCCTCACATTCTGATAAAGTTAAATATGGGCTCCTTTGCTGGAGCAGCATTTGTAGTGATTTTCTTGGTGATTCAAATTACTAAGGGCATTTGCCATTCTCCATGTTTTCCTTTTATTTTATGTTAAACTTCGAGATGGTCTGTGGTTTTCATGGCTGCCTCTGCCATCTACTTACCTTTTCTTTTTTGCTTATCACCAACCCAGACATTATTTTTAAAAGGACTCAGAGGCTTAAACTTTCCTAACCTTTTTCCTAAATAATTCAGTTTCCGGAGGAAAGTACTAGATGTCTTTATGTGATGCTATCTCTCCTCTTGATAAAATCTCTATAGGTTTCCAGAAATAGCCACTGGAAGTTGCAACAAAGAATATTACTTTTACCTATGGGGTGTTGCCTAGGTGTGGTAGTGTCTGAGTTTCTTGTCTTTCTTCTTCCACCACACAACTTCTGCTCAAGACACAAACTGGAACAAGGGGCTCAAGAAAAGGTACTCTCAGTGTGCCAACCCTGAAAGAGAACCTCTGTCTTACATCCACAGGGACAGACTTCCACATCTGTGAACTATTCCTGCTTCAGATCAGCCTTGTTTATAAGTGACTCTCAATGTTCTTGTATTCTGTGTGCTACAGTAACCTATAGAGTAGGAAGAAACTGCCAAGTGGCTACAAGTGTTTTTAGTTAATATTTCATACCTTGGGCCAACTAAATAGCTCTGCGGATAAAAGTGCCTGACTAGGCGGATGCAGGGTCTGGGTGTTTGATCCCCAGGCCTGTCCTCCAGGGGGTACAGAGATGGCTATTGGTAGTGGGGCTGGTGGCAAGTGACTATAATCCCAGAACTTGGGAGACTATAAATGGGATAATTACTATGAGTCCAATCTACGTAATGAGACCCTATACTGAATAAAAAAAAAAAAAAAAAAAAAAAAAAAAAAAAAAAAAAAAAAAAAAAAAAAAAAAAAAAAAAAAAAAAAAAAAAAAAAAAAAAAAAAAAAAAAAAAAAAAAAAAAAAAAAAAAAAAAAAAAAAAAAAAAAAAAAAAAAAAAGAAAAATAATCAGTACCTTGTTTTCCAAAAATGTTTTTCCATTTATATTAAATATTTATCCAGTTATATTATGCAGTTGCCAATATCTCCATACAAATTTTCAGACACTATGTGGATGCCTTAGAAAATAAATTTTATGTTATGATGTTGACTGGGAGAGGTTCTGTGGAGCCGCTCACAAGGCTGTTATGGAAATGCTGTACTGAAGTCTGTAAAAGTGATCACTGTGCTTCATTTATGAGTAATGTGCAAAGAATCATGGGTAGCTAACAGCTGCATCTTCATTATACTATACTTGAATATATTTTCATTTTAAAAGGTTATTATTATTGTTATTATTATTTTGTCTTTTTTGAGACAGGGTCTCGCTATGCAGTTCAGGCTAGCCTTGAACTCACTTTTGTAGCCCAGGCTGGTCTCGAATTCGCACTGATCCTCCTGCCACAGCCTTCCAAGTGCTGGGATTACAGGCGTGAGCCACCACACCCAGCTTGGTTGACTTCTTGATGATAGCCATTCTTTCTGGTGTGAGATGTATTCTCAGTGTTGTTTTAATTTGCGTTCCACAAATGATCAATGATGGACATTTTCTCGTATATTTATTTTCCATTTGTATTTCTTCATCTGAGAAATGTGTGTTCATCCCAGATGTCCATTTTTAGTTTGGGTCGTTGAATGGAGGACATCTTTCTTTCTTTCTTTCTTTCTTTCTTTCTTTCTTTCTTTCTTTTTTAAATCTTTATGTGTCCTAGATAAAAGTCCTTTTCCTGAAGGACAGTCAGATAAAATTATTTCCCAGTTCATGGGTTTTATTTTTACTCAGGAAATCAGTGTACAGACTTAAAAATACTACAACTGGAGGTGATGTTCTGCCCAGCTCTTCCCTTCCTGGATATTTTTCCAGAAGAACTGAAAACATCATAGCAGCACAATATATATGAACCCCTGTTTCTAGAAGCACAATTCGAAATAGTTAAGTCTTGGGAAAAATTTCAAATGACTATAAACTGAGGAATGGATTTTAAAAAATGGTATTTTCATACAATGGAATATTACTCATATATAAAGAAATACAAAGTTAAGGATTTTTATAGGTTAATGGATACAACTGGAAACCATACTCTTAAATGAAATAATTCAGGCCGGCCTGCATGTGGATTACCTCCCTAGTGTAAGAATCTTAAAGAATAAATATTTTCTGAAAGATACAATAGATGCTGTGAAAGTGAAAGAAACTGTTCAAAGGTAAGGAACAATTGCGGTGAAGAAAAGGAGAAAATACAGAAGGGGAAACATATAAGTATATACACAGGATACCTTGAATCACTAATGTGGTTTTTTAACTTACTGATATATTTTCTCTTTTATTTTTTGACCAACTTTCCATATCCATTAATCTGAACAATTAATTTGAAGATTACAATATTCAATATGATTCAATCATTGTTGAATTCTTATCATCTTGTTAAGTGAAATTCTGTATCATTTCTGTATTTTAATTTTTGTTTTGCTTTGTTGTTTTTTGGGGGGCTGGGGTTCAAACTCACAACCTTGCACTTGCCAGGCAGGCACTTATACCAAGGAGCTATCTCCCCAGCCCCTTGTTTTTTTTCATTTTTATATTATTTAAAAATAAAAAAAAAATAAAAATAAATTTTTTCTGTAGGAATTAAGCAAAACTTAAATTATTTGAAATTAATGAAAATTAAACAAAATAATATATATGACTTGCAATGATATTTGTTGTTAGAAATTCCTAAAACTAAATGCTTGCTTCACATAAGAAAAAAATGTCTGGGGGGTAGGGAGATAGCTCTGTGGCACAAGTGCTTGCCTGGCAAGTGCAAGGTCCTGAGTTCGATCCCCAGTTCCGCAAAAAAAAAAAAAAGAAAGAAAAAAAAAAGTCTTACATGAATAATTTAAGTTCAAACATTATATAAATGGGTAAATTATTGGAAAATAACTCAAGTCTATGTCAGGAAACAGTAAATAAAATTCAGAGGTAAAATTGAAACCCCCAAAATATATGTAAAATGTAAGACATTTTTCTTGAGATAAAATGTCAACATTATAGATTCACTAATTATCCCTTTACATTTATACATTCATACCAATAAAATATAATCATACTGCATTTGTATATTTTCTCTTTTCTGAAAGTAAATATGTATTTAGTAATGGTACAAAGTATATTCTTTTATATACAACCTATCTTAATGTTACAGTTTTATAAAAAAGCATGCATTATATACTTAAAGGAAAAAAAAGATAAATATGGATACTTATCCCCGTATAAAAGTATAAATGTATATTTTAAATATATGCTTATTCTAAGAGATTATACTTCTATTATCAATATTTAGTAAACTTGTTAGATATTAAACGTACCTGTATTCTAAGGCAGTCTATACTTCATAGTTTTGTATTCAAAAATGTGTTTACTCATTGTTAGCAAAAAATCTAAAACATATTATTCCCTTATTAAAAAAATCTTATAATGGCTAAGTACCTTGCGTATTTTTTCCTCCTGTGCAGGGAAAATATTGTATCTTAAAATTGACTAGTTATCTAATGAAAATAGCATTTTTCTTGGAATAATCACATAAAAGTCAATCATTTCTAAGGATTTGTGATTAAACTAACATTAAGGAAATGCCTACCCTTGGGGCTCTATGAATTTGACATTCAATCCTTTTGTGTTAACCCATCTCAGAAGAATTATATAGAAATAATATTACCAAATGAAAACTGAGAAAAAGGACATCACTACTAACTCCATAGTTATTAAAATGATAGCAAAAGAATACTATAAGTAATCATGTGTCACATATTCAATACCTTAATGCAATGGGACATGTTCTGGAAAGACTTGAATTACAAAAATTCATATAAGGATAAATACAGTAAGTAGCCTGGATATCAAACTGTCTATTAAATAGGTTGAGTTAGAAGTTAATGTTAGAAAAGTCCACCATGCATTGATTTTTCTGTGTATTTTAAAAAAATAGCAAGTGTGAGAAAATTAAAAGTTTATTTCTATTTTTTATTTTTTATTTTTTATTTTATATTCTTATTTATTTATTTATTTATTTTTTGAGACAGGGTCTCACTGTGCAGTTCAGGCTGGCTTTGAGCTCACTTTTGTAGCCAAGGCTGGTCTCGAACTCACAACGATCCTCCTGCCTCAGCCTCCCAAGTGCTGGGATTACAGGCGTGAGCCACCACACCCGGCTATCTATTTTTTATTTAAGGTGAGATAATGTCAGTTTTTTTAACCCAGAAGAATAAGTCACTCTTTCGTTTTACAAAATCAGTGTAAACTTATTATCAAAATGAGATCAAGGGACTATAGGAAGATAAAATCGTCAATATGTAACATTAGTAATCTTAGCCAGGTATGGTGGTCCACACCTATAATCCCAGCACTTGGGAGACAGAGGTTGGGAGATTGTGATGAGTTTGAGGCCAGCCTGCACTTCAAAGCAAGCTCAAGGCCAGCATGAACAGCATAGCAAGGCCCTCTCTCAGAAAGACCAAAAAATATTATATTAGGAATTGGAATCCATCAGTAAATGAAAGGAATAAAATATTAAGGTCCAGTGGCTTTCATCTTAGAATTATAAGTTTCAGTATTTGCAGACAGAATGGCATAATCCATTATATTTACACAATGAATTAAGAAAATATTTTATTAATAGAAGTAAAATAAAAATGCATTAGTGCTGTTGATAAACTCTCTCAAATTATAAAAATTGAAGCTGGAATTCTTTAATTCAGAGAAGGATATATTTAGGTGAAAAACAATGATACCCTTCAGAGAAATAATATTCCTTTTCAATATGGCGCTGGAACAGTTGCATTTCCCGAGAAATAAAGACAAAAGGAAAGAAAAAAGGAGGGAGAAGAGAGAAAGAAAGAAAAAAATAAAGAAGGAAGAAAGCAAGGAAAGAAAAATTAGCCCCAGACCTCATAGTTATCAAGTATTAGAGATATGACAATATGTAATTTGTGTAACATTGAATTTGGTGGTAAGTTTTACAATGTGCCAGAACAGAACCCATGAAGAAAATAATAATAATTTGCACTTCATCCTACATAAAGTATGTGCTTTATGAAAGTTAATATGTTGAACACATATCTAGATGCATAAATGCTCATAAAAGTCAATCATGGCTTTCTTTATTTATTTGGGGAAGGGTCTACAGGGTGTTCAGGGTCTTACTCCTAGGTCATATTTGTAATGATCCGCCCATTTGCAGCCTCCCGAGAGCTGGGATTACAGGTGCGTGCCACCATGCCCAGACTCAATTGCTGTTTTAGTGTGTCCTTGGGGTGGGGCCGGCATGCCAGGCTGGGGCTCATACCCTGGGGCCCTGTGCCTGCTTGCATGCATTAATCCACTGAGCTATTTGGCTAGCCCTAATCATGGCTTTAAAAACTTCATTATTTTATGCTGCTTTAAATGTGAGAAATTCTGAAGATACTCAACCAAATGACAAATAATTTAATGAAATTATGTTCAACATCATTTATCATTAAGGAAATTAAAATGTAAAAAATCATTACATTTATCACAAAGCATTTGTAAATAAGGAGGGGCAGTAGGGTTGAAGAGAGGGAAAGGGAATAGGCAAAAAACAATGTATATAATACACAGATAAGTCTCTACAAGGAATATTTTAATTATGTTTATCTAGAGTATAACAATTTTTTTTTTTTGTCTTTTTCAGACAGGGTCTCACTGTGCAGTTCAGGCTGGCCTTGAGCTCACTTTTGTAGCCCAAGCTGGTCTCAAACTTGCACTGATCCTCCTGCCTCAGCCTCCTGAGTGCTGGGATTACAGGCGTGCGCCACCACGCCTGGCTGAGTATAACCAATTTTAAAAATATATTAAATAAATAAATAGAATGTCAGAGGCTGGGGATAAAGCTCTGTGACACAGTGCCTGCCTGGCAAGCTCAAGGCTCTGAGTTTGAATCCCAATATTAAATAAATGAAATGAAATGCCAGTTAGTACATGTTTGCCATCATCACTATTTACATCTAAATCAAATGTTTGAGGGCTTTAATCAGTGGTTTAAAGCACCTGCATGGAAGCACAGGGGCCAGGCGTTGAATCCTCGGACCTGCTGTGCTGGCCCTGCCCTCAGGGTTGTCTGAGATGTCAACTGTACTGGGCCTGGTGGCACACGCCTGCAATCCCAGCTTTTGGGAGGCTGTAACCAGCCGGATTACTACTTGTAAGTCTGATATAGTAGTGAGACCATGCACAGGCTGTAGACCCTGCCCTAACACACACGCACACACATACACAAAAATAGTTTGTATGTTTCTCTCTGTGCATATGATTTGCACACATTAAGGTTAAATATATGATAAATTGACATAAATAACAAAAATATTGTCACAATATTTTTAATGTTTAACTTTGTTTAAAATAAGGGATCAGTACTCTATGTTGTTAAATATTTTCTAAATAGAATAGTCAAGATTTCCATATCTATCTATCTATATATAGATATATAATTTCTTAATATTTAAGACTAGACAATTCTTTCTAATTCTTTAAATCTTTTAAGTACTATTGGCTTACAATCTGAACTTGAGATTTTTTTTTTTCACTCCTACATTTTCCTATATATGCAAAAAATATCTGATGTTCTGAAAATCACCGTCTTTCTTACCCAATACACAAGTCTTTTGGAAATTTGTAGGAAAACAATTGGAAAAGAATCAGGGGTTCTTCTCTCGTTTTTTCTCACCCTTCTTGTACAATGTTTTGTCTTTGCGCTTGGATTTATTTTGGTCTTGTGACCACATGACTATTTCCTCAGAAGAATTCATCCAGATGGAGGACAGGGCTGCCTAGGGGGCAGCAGCTCATCCTTTTAGACTTTTTTCTGTTTCCACTTCTCATGGCTTCTACACCCCAGGACCAACTTTCTTAAACAGCAGTCAGGTGAGTATTTTCACTGACAGTTAAATCATAAAAATATCTCCTGAATTCTGCCTCTTCTTTTGCCTCCTGTTTAGTAGCCCTATGTCTTAATAATGGCAGTAATGGAAGAAAAAATAAAAGCTTCTTTTGAAGGAGCATATTCTTATATCATACACATCTGCATATGACATTTGTTGGATACATGGGTGCTCCATGTATCCTGTAGTATGTTTTTCTTATTTTCACATGGTTAACTAGCATGTGCTATGAGTTTTCAGCTAGCGCCTTTCAAAAACAGCCTATATTTCATTCCACTTAAGCTGAAAGTGATATACATCTAATACGATGTGTCTTTCCCACTCACCCACTGTTTGCAACTGCATGAAGGTAAAAGCAGGTTTGCTTAGTGCTGTCCATGTTTTTTTGCTCCTGTAACTCTAGTGCTCTGGGAGGCTGAAGCAGGAGGCTCACAGGATAGACCCCAGATGGAGCAACTTAATAATTTAGTAAAACACTCACAAAATAAAAAGATAAAGAAGAGGCTCTTAAGACGTAGCTCATTCCGTAGCATTTCCCTTCAATGCAAACAGACAATATAAAACAAATCAAAACACCAAGTGAAGAAGAGATCTTGGAGAAAAAATAAAATGTTCAAATTTGTCATCTAAGTCACCTTTTGTAATGGAGGCAACTTAGCTGTCCCTGCAGATGCGGGCCAACCTTCTGCAGTGTGGAATTCATGGGCCCACGAGGAGGAAAGCTTCATAATCGCAGCTTACAACCCCACTTGAGGCAATGGAAGCGTTTAACATCGCAGCTCATGTGACTGCGCCCCGGGTTCTCACCTCACCACCTACATTAAAATCCTGAAACATCATCTAGGCCATCTGGATCTATGTTTTAAAATTTCAAATGGTAACATCTTTTGTATTTTATGTTATTGCCAATTAGGAGATTATATTAACTCAAGGCTAAAATAAATTATAAAACGCTATCTCTCTAATACACATAGCTGAATCTGTGTACTTCTGCTGCTCGTCACTCATGGTTCAGACAGTTACGCAGTTTTTCTCTTCCAGAATTTTGAAAATTATACCATCATTGGTGTGCCAAACGCATCACTTAGCAGACGGGAAACAATGGTGGGGTTCTGGGATGCTGTGCTATATTTATATATGACCTCTAAGGCTTTAGTTGTCCCAAATTCAAATATTTGTATTCATGGATTTATGAGGAGCAAGATTTTCATATAAAATGAAACTTCCTAAGAAAGATTAGCTGTTTAAATTATTAATCACTTAATCATTATAAATTATGATCAAGTGTGAAACTATTTCCTTAAGACTTCACAGTAGGATAATGGGAAAATGATTAGCTCCTATTCTTGTTGATTAAGAAACTACCTCTTTTTTGCCATGTGTACTACTTTGATTATTTCATCTATATTTACTTAGTATTGGTCATACATACTCATATTAATAAATTAAAGCATTTATTTGAAATTAAGTGTTATTTTATGATCATGTCTCTCTAGATTTTTTTCACTATAAAAATAGAAATAACAAGGCTCATTTTAAAATTTCTATTGCTTGTGATGGTGAAAATACTTGAAAGTTGTTCAACAAATATTGTTGATATGGATGAATATTCTATATAAGTAATAAATTTGTAACAGGGATATGAAATTAAGATAAAATAAATTAATGTCAGATACTAGCAGTGTAAATGAATCTGGTTCCTTTAAAATTATTACAACTTAAGTCAAATTGTTTCTGCTCCTTTTCCTATTTACTACTATTATTATTTTATCACTAACTTTACCATTTTAAAATCAGGAAAGCAAAGCCATATTTTCTGCAGTTATTTTACAGACAGGGTCATAACATAATTTTCTCACACCTGCTACAGAAATCAAAATACAGTCAATGTATTTGATATATTGATTTACAGAATTTTTAGGAAAAAGACTGAGTGAAAACCCTGATAAAAAAGAAATGTATTTATAATAGAATGACAGAGTATAGGTTTTCCAAATAAATATAATAGGCAGAGGAATATTTTAGCATGATTTATTAGAAAAAAATATTTGAGTCACAGCTAAAACCTTAGCTATGCTACTGTCTGTTTATTAATTGATTCGTTTAATTTACTATGATTATCATTTTAGGTCAAAGTTTGCTTATATTGCTCAGGCTGGCTTTAACATTCTGAATTTGGGTGATCTGCCCCAGTCAGAGTCCAAACTAGCAAGGACTACAGGCTGTTACTTCTGGGGTCTGATCCTTATGTATTTCAGTACCGACATATATCAATTCTATTCAGCCATTTTAAAAATATGAGTAATTATAATATATATAAATGTAGCTTTGATGTTCAAAACATACGTTCTATCTCAGTTACTTTTCTCTCATTGCTGGGATAAAATACTTAAAAGCCAGGATTAAGGAAGGAAAGGTTTATTTAGCTCTTAGGTAGTGGTTTCAGTCCATACTCAGCTGGCTCCAAGGCAGAGCAGCACAGAGGGCAGCCATGACAGAGGGCAGCCATTCATGGCAGAGAGAAACAGCAAAAGGCAAAGGGAAGGGGGCAGGAGCAGCAGAAGCAGAAGCAAGCCCCTCTCCCCTCATTACCGTGTAATGCAGATTGCCCACCCCAGGGCACTGTACACACATACCCAGAATCGCAGCGTTGGATCATTAATTAATCACAAATTCTAGGAGCTACCCCATTCATTACATGAGGCCTTGAGGTAACACCTAGATGCAATATGTAACATAGTCTAAGTGTTTATCTGCATTTTAACACAGCATTTTGGTTCATAATTGATTTTCATTTGTTTTAGTATGAGGAGTAACATCCTGTTAATATGTACAGTATAGTCATTTGTAAAATTGTGAACATATAGTACAGTATAGCGAGAAGCACACACTTTAACATTATTTATATATGTAATGAATCTTCAGAGAAAATTTACTGTTGTCAGGTATATTAGTTACCTTTTCCATTGCTGATACAAAATATCTGTTACTCCCTTGTATAGTGAGGGAGGACATATTTATTTGGCTTTGGGTTTCCAAGGATTCTGTCCCTGTCTCCTGGTTCTGAGGTAGGAAGAGCACCAATGGAAGATCCTAGCAGACAAGAGATTCCCAAACTGTAGTAGCCAGGGAACCCAGAGAACAAAAAGGTCCAGAGGACTGTCCAGCCACCAAATGCCTCCAAATGGCTCCTTGTGACTGGATCCATGTTCCCCAAACAGGGTATATCCTTTGCCAGGACATTCATCTAGAAGAGGGCAGTATTGCTGTGCCCCAGGTCTTAGAATACACAAGAACTTAGGGGAAACCATAATACCAGATATTCACTATGCAATTTGCCAGGGATTTTCAAGTATAAATTTCAACCAGGAGTTCTTTGGTTTCTTATAATTTACCGAAGGAAAAGTAAAACTTATATGATTTCATTTGAGATTTACACAGAAAATTGAAAGATCATTAGAAAGAAGACGATGCAAGCGTATTGTTATTATTTTCTATGTAATTAAAATTTTGTTATTTATTTAAATTATGGTCCAAATATACAGTAAACCTTTAAATAAAATTTTTAAAAAGTATTTACTGAAATGATACATTGCTATTTTTAAATTTGAAATCCAATTAATTTTCAATAAGAAGTAGTGCAAAGAAATTAAGAATATAGTGTTGTGTCTCGTGTCTAGGTATTCCTCCAGCCTCATGCAGTAATGCCGAGAGGGAGTTCCCTGGATCTACAGTGTGAGAGGTTGGGATTAAGTGGGTGAGGCTGGTATCAAGAGTGTGTAATTCCTGAATTAGTCCACTGATTGGTTTGGCATAGGTCTGGGTGTGGAAAACAGGAAACTCATTCTAGAATTCAGATTCTAGGGCGGTTGTGTATCCTGGATGAAATATAAGGGACAGAAGGACATCTTCAGAGGTCATCATTTGCTGCTGGTCTTCTCCTTCACCTCTTTGCTCTCTTCCATCCTCAATGAGCTGTTTCTTTTCTGTGCTGTTCCTCTTCCAGGCCACCCTGCTCTGGGAGGTAGCCAGCTGTGAACTGATGCCACCACTTCTGTCAGCCGCTGTAAGCCTTTGCTCTTTTAATTTTGGGCATCTAATATTTTGTCCCACGAGTGATCAAAAAGTGACTGAGATATATAGAAATATAGAAAACTATTTTAAAAATTAGACATATTGAGGTTAGAGGAGGAGCCTGTGATGTTATGAATATATAAGTTAGGAATTCTGAGTCCACACCTTCTATAAAACTTCTTTTGTTTGACATCAGTTAGCACTATTTAATTAACCTTCAAATGCCTCATTTGAAATGTTGAGCTATCAGAGAGTTATGAAGCCCACAGTTCTACTTTGAAGGCTACAAGAAAATATTTTCACAAGTTTATGGGGCCTAGTATTGCACGCAGGAGAAGCTGTAGAAGTGCTCAGTCATTTTTTTACTTAGATAATTCATGTCATCCAAAGGAAGTGTCACTCAAAAAATGTTTAGAAAATGATGACAAGAATGGAAGATATAAAATTAAGAGAAATGGTAAGCCTACATTATTTGTTTTTTATAACTAAATCTAATGAAACTCCAATCAATGAACAACAAACAGCAAGATTTGACTACTTAGTATGACTATGCCTTGGGTAAAAAAATAGGATTATTTATGAAGCAAAAATTTCTGAATCATAGACTAATTTGTTATGTAAGAATAATACTGGAGCTGGTGAAATGGCTCAGCAGTCTAAAGCACCTGCTTAGGAAAGCTTAGGAAACTACAGGGACCACGGTTCAACCCCCAGAACCACATGCTGCACCAGCCCTACCCACAGCACAGGCTGAGCTAGCTATAATAAAAAAATTATATGACATAACCTTATGACAATAAACAGCAATATTAATCTAAATAATGCTGCATAGTCACTGTTTAGGAAAGCACTCATTTCAAACATATATAACCAGGAAACTACTATTTTTTTGAAACCATTAAGAAATAATTTAGGAGCTGGGGACATAGCTCAGTAGAATAAGCACTTGCTTGGCAGGTGCGAGGCCTTGAGTTCAATCCCTGATTCTGACAAAAAATAAAAAACAATAATTTTAGCATCCAGAGATGCATAGATCTATAAAAGACTTTCTTGCTGCTGTAATTCTCTTAGGAACAAAATTAGGAATGATTTTGCCAGTGTTCAAATGCATTGAAACGCAAATAATTAAAATGTTCATGGACATTTATTATTAGTCAACTTTTAGAGCTATAATTTTTAAAATATTTATAATTTGGAATATATATCCCTAGATACTTAAGTTTTTATCTTTGTGTCTGCTAGCAAGTACTACTTATATTTATTTCAAATCGTTGTCATTGTTTCACTCCAATTTGTGGTATTTCCTTTCAAGATAGATGATTTCTATGTAGTTTGTGTTAGCCTTGAACTTAATGTGTAGCCCAGACTGGCCTCCAGTTCTTGGTAGTTCTATGGCCTCAACCTTGAGGGTTATGAGATTCCAGATGTGAGCTACCATTCTATGGGATGAATCAGCATCATCACCATTATCATCATTATTACTATTATTATTATTATCAATGTAATTAGTACTGGGTCTATAGGTTCTCACTACACAGATCAGACTCTTACAGGTTCTCTTGTCTTCAGCCTCCCATGAGCTGGGATTATAGGCAGGTGCCAACCATGTCCAGTCTCAACTGAGTCAGTCACAGCCCTAGGGGCAAGGCTGGAATGGCAAAATCATTATTTCAAAGTCAAGAAAATGTAAAAGAAGGAATTAAAAAAATTCTAAGGGAAAGAAATACAAAATCATGAGTAAGGAGAGGGAGAAACGGAAGCAAAGCAGTAGAAAATGAGCAGCGATTTCTATATTAAAACTAAAACTTTTTCCGCTCATATTTTTTCTCTTCCCTAGTGATCTACATGCTGAGTATTATGAATTATTTCTGTGTATTAGCAGGTAGTAAGTATGAATTATTATGAAAAAAGGAACGATAACAGTTTACAGAGACAAAAAGATTAACATAGGAATTGGAGATCTTTCACATCTGGAACAGAATTTGAGATAAAAAAAGTTAACCAACATTTCTATCTCTCTTTCTTCATCTGAATTCATGAGCTTTAAGTATTTTTGTTTGTGTGTTTTACCTTTGAAATACCAGGATTGAACTCAGAGCCTTGAGCTTACCAGGCAAGCACTTATTATACGCACTATGTTTAAAGTTTAAAAGGAAGTCAATTGCGGAGGCAGACACCTATATCCCAGCACCTGAGAAGCTCAAAATAGGAGGATCTGTGTGCATTTGAGACCAGCCTGGAGTACCAAGGTAATTCAAGGCCAGCCCGAACTATGTAGTGAAGCCCTGTCTTAAAATAGGCATGATGATAATGATGATGATGATGATGATGATGACGATGATGATGATGATAATCATAATTCGAATGAGAGGTTGGCCAGATAGATCAGCAGGTTAAAGCACCTGCTTAGGCAGAGCACAGCAGCCCTGGTTTAGATCCCCGGCATGTCTTGCGGGCCCCATCCCCAGGGCGCGCTGAGTCAGTGATTGAGACAGAGCATGGTGGTGTGTGCCTATAATCCCAGAATTTGAGAGGTTGAAAAACAGGAAGGATCACTGCAAGTCAGTGTAATGAGACCCTGTAGGCCCTGAACTAACTACATTAAAAAAAAATTAAGTTGAACACTGTTATTTATCCAGAGATCATACTTCAGTTTTTAGTATAATAGCACACAATGATTCAGTATTTAATAATATAAGAAGGAGGCTTTCTTGGTTATACTTAGTTTCTCTCTTTAAATTATCTTTATGATTGGTATATTATAGGAAGCAGTAAATCTATGTCCTCCAGATAGAAATATTGGGGTGGTCAAAACATTGTTTCTTCTTATGCTTTACCTTAAGATCATACAGAAAATTCTGAGGTGAAAATGTCAGAAATACTGAAGGACAGAATCATTGCAATGAAGACTCTATAGGCCCTGATGTATCTATCTCATAAAGGAAAATTAAATAGTTTCTGATTATTCTTTGCTAAGACGAGGCCCACCTGTGCACACATTTAATCTATATTTTTAATTTAATTTATCTTTCATATAAAATATAGCTTCAGAGGTTTTCATATATCACTTGTCCTTAATAAATCTCTCGTGAATGTGTATTTGGCTTATATGAGTTTTAGAAGCAATCCTAAACTCTAAAAATATTTAAACTAAGTCACATCTTAAATGTTTGCTATCTGCATAAAGTATATCTGCTATAGTGGTTCAGTATTTAGTGGTGACATTTACTTTGAATGGAAAGGAGCAAAAAATAAAACAAAATAAGAATTGCCTCCCACAGATTTTCTGCATTAGCATATTTTAGTAAGGAAGGACTTACAATTCCTGGGTTGGCTAAATTTCTGTGTATTCAACTTCAAATGATTAGCGTTTATAAGAAAAAGAACTCAAGAAATAAAATCTAGGAGGATAGAAATAAAGGAGATGGTGCTGTGAGACTCCAGGACAGAGGTTATGGCCTCTTAATCATGTTCTAAAACTTTGCCAGGTTCTAATTATCTTCCTCATACGCACTCTGCGAGCCTGTGAATACTGATAATGATGCAAAACTCGTTTCTTGTGACTTTTTTTATGTGTGTGTATCTGGCACAGGGTGTCACTATGCAGATTGACTCATGGTGATCCTCGTGTTTTCAGCCTTCCAGCTCTGGAATTACATGCACAGGCTCTGTAGCTGGCTCAACGCGGCATGCAGGACTAGGGATTGAACCCTGGTCCCTGTGCTTGCCAAAGCAGGCGCTTTGTCTGCTGAGCTATCTCGCTGGCCCTCATGCACTCTTCATGCCAGTTTGGGCTTCTTTTCTTAAGTATATAAGAAAATATTCAACAAAGTACAAGCTTCAAAGGAAAAAGAAAGGGTTAGAGAATCAATTTTTATTCAGTGATCGACGTCCTTCACTGGTTTACCTTTTTGCTGTATCATGAATAAGATTAGAATTATAATTTTTCACTCAGATTTAGTTTTATTTATTGTTCAAACATGAGTGACATAAACATTGTCATTCTGCTGAAATTATTCCTCTCCTTTTGTATATCTGGAAGTTAATGATGGTAATTTAAATTAAAGTTAGCAAATAGGATGTTGGAAATTTAAAGCAGTTCTGTTTCATGCTTCACTTAAAATGCATCATGATAATATCACTGGTAGTTAAAAAGACCTAAAATAAGGCTGTGAATAAACCTATCTGCTGATGTGAGCAGGCTGTGCACACAGCACTGGCCCTGGACACCACTCCAAGCAAAAGTGCCATAGAATGCTGCAAAGTACAAATGCTCCACTAATGAACTTTCTCCAGTAAATGAACAAACAAATCATTCAGTGCATAAAATAAATTATGCCTTATATATTATGGAGTCTTTGTCATTTGCTTTTTCCGTTCACAATACAGAAAGAAATGAAAAAATATTGTCAAAATATAAGACAATAGGGGCCCTGCGAGATGGTTCAGTGTCTCAACCATTCACCTATTTAGGAAAACTTATGTAACCACAGCGACCGTGGTTTGATCCCAGTACCACATGCACTAGCCCAACCCCCCAGGGCAGGCTGAGCCAGTATATATATATATATATATATATATATATATATATATATATATATATATATGTCAATATTTCACTGATTTCCAAAAGAACTGACAATTAAAATCATAAAGAATAAGTGGTTGGGCCAGCCAAACAGCTCAGCGGATTAAAGCGCCTTCTTAGGCAGATGCATCACCCAGGGCTGAATCCCCAGTGTGCATGCTAGCTCTGCCCCTGGGCCGCACTGAGATGGTGATTGAGACTCTTCCTGGTGGTGATGTCTGTAATCCCAAGCTGAACACAGGTAGATCACTATTAGTCCAATCTATGTAGTGAGACCCTGTAGACCCTTACTAAAAAATATAAAAGTAAATAAATAAATGGTTTAACGAAGATTCATATCAATTTGATAAATGTTTATATATGTACTTGGAATCTATTTTTCTGCTGCTAATTGTAATAAAATGTTTGGTATAATGATATAGTTGAACCGTGATTCAACTATTCATATAGCTTCTAATTAGAAAATATGTTTTATATATATATATATATATATATATATATATATATTGAATAACAACTTAAGCTAGGCATGGCAGCACACACCTGCAATCCCAGCATTTGAGAGGCTGAGCCAGGAGGATCATTAGGAGTTTGAGGCCAGCTTGGGCTACAAAGGGAGTTTAAGCCAGCCTGAAATTCATAGTGAGACTCTGTTTCAAAAAGATAGAAAATTAATAGAAGCAAATAAAGACTGCTATATGTGTAAGTCATTTACAAAGAGATAATGTAGAATAAGATTTTAAAAAGAAACTTATTTTCATGTTGTTTTCTAATTTCTTATAAAATACCACATAATTTTTAAACTTTTGCAAGGGATTTATTTGAGTTGAGTAGAGGACCAGGAGATGGAGTGAGAAGGAAAGGAAAAGTAGAAAAAGTTTTGAAATAAAAGAATAAGATATGGCGTGGACATGTACAAATTCTGCAGGAGAAATATAATCCCTATGTGCTATAACATGAACAAGTAAAAAATAAAGTTACAAAAATACAAGCCACCGAGGTGTGAATTCAGGTTCTCTTTCTCTGCATGAACTTGGATAAGTTATATAAAATTTATTAGTCTTAACCTCCTCATTTATTAAAGAGCATTATATTTATTCCATTGAGCTACACTGAATATTTTTGCATCATTTGATGTCCTTACAAAAAGAGCGAGGTATATCATAAATATTTGGTTTTAACATATGATATCAAATATAAATGTATTATTTAAAAATTATTGGTTAGATTTAATCTTTCTAACTTCACTGATTTTCAAGTGTTTCTTATTTAACTATAACTTTGATTTATTTCCCTTTATATAGAGAATATTTTATAAACTTTTGAAACTATATTATTTCAGTGCATTATACATAGAAAATTAAACCATTTAAAGTGATGCTTATGATAATATTTTCAAAGTGGCTGGCAGTCTAAGTAAAATATTTCCTTGGAAAATATTTATTGTATTACAATGCACTATGGCAGACCAGATCGGATATGAAATATTTCCATCTAAAATTTCCAAAATTACATAATGGTTCATGTTTCTAAATTTAGTATTATGGAATTAATATTATAATGATAAATTTATGTACTTTCTTTAGTTTTGTTTACTAAAAAATATAAGCCAAAAAGCTACCCATTGTTATACTGTCTTTTGAAATCTTAAGAAACAAGAGAGCAAATTTAAACATTTCAAAAGATAAAAAATTTATGTGTATAGAATCAATGTAAATAAACCACTCATATGAAAGCTATTTTATTTTATTTTTTTGAGCAGAATATATTTGTTGAGGGAAAGAAAGCTTCTGTCCAAAAAAGGGATAGAAGTGGGTCCTGTGTAGGTGGTCCCACATTAAAGCTATTTATACATTAAAAATAATCATAATGGTTTCTGGGTACTATATTTTAAAAACAGAAAACAGATAATATATGAGAGTGCAGACCAACTATAGATGCAATATATAACCTTAGATATTTGTGTCTCCATTTCCCTTGACCTTGAAAGTTTATCAATTCTATACCAAGAGTTTACTCTGAGAAACTATAACACAGCTCTATCAGTCATATGGAACCATTCATTGATGTAATGTAGTGAAATGCTCCATCTTTGGCAAAATTTTGACTTTGAAGGAAAAAAATAATTTTAATTTTTTCAGCCTTTTAAAGTGATAAATTTCTTGTTCCTCTATAGAGAGCATATCTACAGAGTAAAAGAACAGAGTTGCTACTTACTAAGTAAGTTAATTTATAGAATTCATAAGATATATTTATTCAAGTATTATCAGGAATGGGTTTCAATCCATATTTCCAGATAAAGAAGAATTCAGTACTGTGCTACCTCAGAACAGATTGCTTACTTGCCCATTGCTATGACAATGTACCTCACACCCACGATTTACTTGTCTCATATTTTCACTGGGTTCAGATGATGTCAGATGACCACAAGCCAGAAATATATCCAGGAAATAAGAATAGAAATAAGAAACAAGGACTAGGATACAACTGTCCAGGCCATGCCTCCAGTGACTCATCTTCAACCCAGCCCAAAGAATGACAGAGCCTTCCTGATTCAACCACTTCCAACCACTTGAGAATTATGGTGGGCTGTTTGGCTGTAAACCACAGCAGTGACACCAATTAGAATGATAAAATGGCATAAGTTATACTTTCAATTTATTAACTAATCAAAAATATTTGTATTTACGATATTTGATATTCATCACTGCCGATTTGTAACAAAATTAAATTATTAGATTCATATTATCATTAAAAATTAAATTCATTCAAATTTAAATATTTCTTCTATATTTCAATGAAACTAAATCTCTCAAAAGAAAGTTATAAAAACAACAATGAAAATATGACTATGTTGTTACACTAGGATTATATCCAAATTTTATTCTTAAATGTAATTTAAATCAATGAGTTGACTAGTTTGTGTAATATAATACTTTAATATAATATTTTATGTAATGTAATAATTTTTACAAGTAATAAGAAAGAAAACTATATTCATGTTAAATTATGTATTAGAAATTGAACTTCATCATGCAAATTGATAATGGTAGTATTATCTTCACAGTTTGTGTATTATTTATTTATGATTAAATGAAATATAACCTTTCCAAAATAAAATAAATGCTTAATATATTACATATAATTGGGATATATAAAACTTAGGGTGTACATTCAAAGAGAATAGCTTAAAGTAAAGGATAGAACAAATTCTGGTAGATAACATCTAATTCTTTAGATAATAGGGTATTAACTAAAGTATTTGCCATAGAAACAATTCCATCCATGGAAAATAGCCAACACTAACTCTCTTGAAAAGATCAGATTTTATTAGGATGAAGAAGTAACCCTGATACATCCCCCTAATTTCCAGTCTTCACAAAATAAGCAAAAGGAGAAAAAGATAGGAGTAAGTTTTGTCCCATTTTCCTGTCATTCAGACACAGTATCTGACACTTGCCCTTGAGAGAAGTAAAGATTTTTGCTCACATTTGTAGCCCCAAGGTCAGCTGGCTCCAAGGAGAACATCATGGCTGAGGTCCATAGTGTGGGGGAAGCTGTTCACAGTGTGGTAGCAGGAGAACAAAGAGGTGAGGACAAAAGCAGAGGAGGGAGGTAAAGCCTTTAAGTCACACCCTCAGTAACTTGTCTCTTCCTACTAGATCCCACATTCTAGCAAGTAGTCCGTTCTAAAGCATAACCCATATACCTTACAAAAACCCCGCTCATGGGCATAAACCATAACATTCGGCACCTGGCCCCCAAAGACTCATGTATATTCCTTTACGCAAATGCATTTAGTGCATATCTAAGTACTAACAAAATTCTAAAAGTTTTAGCATAGCTGAAAATTAAAAATCAAGTCTGAGGTTTTAGGCAGCCTCTTTGGTGTTGATTCTTGCAAAAATTACAAAGGAAGATAAATACTGCCTTCAGACATTGACATAGAATAAATGTTCTCATTGCAAAAGAGGGGGGTGGTAGATTAGAAATCAGTGGGACAAAAGAAGACCGAAACCTAGCAAGATGAACATTCAGTCTCCTAGTTTGATGTCCATCACCTAAGGCAAGATGTTATGAAATGCATATTTCAAGTAATCAGGGCAGACTTGGCTGTCCTTTGCAATTGCAGTGATTTTAGCCCTCATAGCTTCTACCTCTGTCTGGCTTCAGTCAGTCCTCATGGCTTGTCTCAGATGTTCCACATCTGAGGCTTCTCCATTCTTTTGTATTTCCACTGTGCTGTTCTTTCACTGTCATCCTTTATGCACTGACCTCTCATGGGACCCCTGCCTGTCCTCCCAGACCTTCTTTACCAATCTGAGTGGAAGCCTTCCTGATTTTTTAATTGTTGAATTCCACTTGCCTATAAAACCAGGACCTCACTCTTGCTGAGGATGGCTGTGGCACTTTTGGGGCAGCTCTGGTTCTTACAATGAGCATTCTTTCTTAGGTCCATTTCAGATCCCTCAGGCTGCTAGCACAGATCCTTCATCCTGGTGTCACAGCCTTTCTAGCTCCCACTATTCATCTTTGGGCCTTCCCAGCACAGATTTGTGAAGTGGGCCTGCATGAGACATTGTCATGGGCTCTAGTACTCCAGGTGGACTTGGAAGAGGCACTGTTGTAAGTTCTAGGTTTTCAGGTAGATCCATGCAGGATGTAAGGATCTAGGCCTTCACCTGGATTCTTTGATCTTTATAGTGTGCAGACTGCACTCTCTGTATATAATTCTTGGTTGATTCATTATAAAATAATATTATAAACTTGTTCTGTATATATTGTTTCCCTTGCAAAAACCCAAAACCATCACACATAAGGATAAGGCTTTGGTTTCTATCTAGACACCCTCCCCATGCTGCACGTTTCTGGCCACCATGCCCTGTGTGTTTCCTTCTGTGCTGTGCAGCCCTGCCTTGCAAGTATGGACTGTGCACTACAGCACTGAGAGAGGATGAGCAAAAACAAACTGCTTTAATTTGTGGGCAGTTGATATTTTGTCTCACAGATCAAGAAACTAAAATGGTTGCTCTTGTTTAGTTTGTTTAGTGTCTTGAAAAATTGTATCTGAATCTACTATCATCACAGGATCTGAATTTGTATTTATCTTGACAATGTGAGTAAATAGTCTAATCTCTTCATTAAAATAGTTGAACACTTTGTGTTTGCTATTACCAAAAAATAAATGGAGAGAAAGTGAAACATATGTTTTTGTATGCTCTAAGACAATTGCTTATTAGAGGAAACAAATTTAAGTATATGCAGAGGTATTACTGAGTTAGGTACTGTCTCAGTTACTTTTTCTGTTGTTGCTGGGACAAAATATGACACCCACAATTAAGGAAACAAAGATTTATTTACTTCACAGTTTATGGAGGTTTCAGTCTATAATCAGCTGGCTGCAAGGCATAGTTGCACATGGCAGAGGGCAACAGTTCATGGTGGCCGAAAAGAGAAAAATAACCAGAGCAGAAAAGGAGGAGTGTCTCTCCCTTCCTTACAATGCATTCAGGCTATCTGTCTCAGGAAGGGTGTTGCACACACACACCATAATTCCATCATTGGATCATGAATTAATCATAAACTTTAGAAGCCTGCCCCAATGACTGCATGAGGCTTTTCAGGGACATTCAGATGCAAATTATAACAGATTCGCTTTAGGTATTCAACATAAAGACAGCAAGTGTAGGAGAACAAGTAATTCTCCAACTGCTAAAATATGACTGATTTTATGTTAATTTTAGAAAAATTTAAATTAATAATATATTATTTTCACAGGAAATACTAGTAAATAATGCCTAACTTTCTATCATCAAATGATTTTAAAGACAAAATTTATTTTTGTAGATGAATAAGGGTTGCAAATAATACTGAGACAAAAAATCAGAATTATACAATGTTTTACAGATACCAAATATTTCTTTTTTTTTCTTTCTTTCTTTCTTTCTTTCTTTCTTTCTTTCTTTCTTTCCTTCTTTCAGAGCTGGGGAATCACACTCAAGATTGTACTTGGCAGGTGTGTGCTGAGGCTGCTGAGCTATCTCACCAGCAATATCAAGTATTCTTTATTTTATTTATGTGCATTACTGAATGTCATTTGCTTAGTTTGCTTATCAGCAGTGGAATACCCAGGGAGCTGCAAGTGACTTTTGAGGAACTAAAGCCAGGTCCACTTACCTGACAGGTTTCCCAAGTATAAGCCAATAGTGTTTCCCTTTCAAGTAATGGGATAAGATTATGGGTCAAGTATTTTCTTAAATATACATCTTAATCAGAATATGTTTGATGGGAATTTTGACAGAAGTATACAAATGCTCTCACTTTTATCTAAAATCTTCTTTGGATATCTCCAAAACTTTATTGTATGTTTCGTTTCATAATAAGGCTGTCTTTGGTAATACATAAGTCAAGTTTCTCTCGTTATACTTATAATGATTCTCCTCAAAGAAAAATGCAATTTTCTTTTTTCAAATTAAATTAAATTAATTTATTTATTTGACACAGGATCTCTTGAGGCTGTTCAGACTCCTAATGATCCTGCTATCTCAGCCTTTGCAGTCCTGGGATTACAGGTGTAAACCACCACATCCAATTTCGGGCCACCTGGGCAGGTTCCCGTATTGGCAAATGCATTTCTGGGAACTGAATTCAGGTCCTTGCACCTGCCAGGTAGGCTCTTAGACCGCCGAGCTATCTCCTGAGCCCCTAGTTTTGTCTAAAATAAGTGTGCGGCAATGGCGGGGGTGGGTGAGGTGGAGAAATCCCTTCCTGCCTTCCTACTCTGAGCCTTGTGGGTGTGGGCTGTGTGTGGATGCACCAGCCCTGGCGCTGACCTGCATCCCCAACTCTTTGCAGTTTTTTGAGACGAGGTCTGGCTAACTCACTAGCACTCCCAATCTGGGCTCATACTCGTAATCCTCCCATCTAAGCCTCCTAGTTTTGGGGTTACAGAGTCCCGCACCACCTCAGCGCGTAAAGCTGTCTGCCCGTGCTCCATTTTGCACGCACTCGCGACCCGGATCACGTGGGTTCTGCTGCGGCCCTGGGCCTGTGCTGCCTCTACCTGACCCCAATCGGGGCCCCTGTGTTCACTGCGGGCGCTGGCATCCCCTGCACTGTGGGCAGTGCTGAAGGACATGACTACTGGCTGCTTTACAACTTCGAAGGATCAAGATTGCTTCTTAGTCGAGTGGCCTGGAAGAGGCCTGACATTACCACTTCAGTCCCATGGAAGGAAAAGTGACTATCCAAATGCCAGCCAGAAAATACAAACAAAAAAACCCAAAACAAACAAACAAAAAAACAACAGCCAATTTCCCTGGCCCTCAAAACAAAGCCTATTATTCAAAACCATCATATCTGACAGCTTCAAAAACAAATAAATTTGAAAAGGGAGTCACCACAGCTTGTAAATTCATATCTGAAGCTAGGCTCAAGGATCCTGGAAACCATGGCACTGGGAGCAAGTTCCAGCCAAATTTGAGATAATTCAGATGGAATCTGATTAGGAAATGAGATTGATTTTAGAAATAGTTCTCAAGGCAGGCAGGCATAGTGGTTGGGGTATGCATGTGGCCCAAGTACTCTGGGAAGCTGAGGCAGGACGATTTCAAGTTGCAGCCCAGACTGGAAACTTTCCTGACTTACTCTGGAGTTCCTGTCTCAAAATCTAAAAGATCAGGCGGGGATTGTTGATGTAGCTCAGGATAATAAAATTTATAGCATAGTGCTTGTCTCAATAAAGAGGCCTGTTACTATTTGTGTAATATCACAACCCATAAGAGGGCTCCCCCCAAGGTGACAAACTATGGTGCACTGTGACATAATAGTCAGATGAAGCCACTCAGATAAAAAGAGTGTGACCTCAGCCTGTGTGGATTTTGCGAATAACTTCCAGGATTTAACCACAAAATTAAATCACTTGATACTGGTAGCCTGGATAATGGTCCTGGCATTAGCTAGATGCCCATGTCCAGCTGGCTCTAAGCAAGTTGTTTTGCTTGAAAAAAATAAAATAAATTTAAAACATAAATAAATAAAAAATAAAAAAGGGTCGGCCAAATAGCTCAGTGGATCAAAGTGCCTGCAAGCAGGCACTGGAGCAGGGGTTCAATCCTGGGCCTGTTGTGCCAGCATCGACCGCAGGGCATGCTGAGACAGCAATTGAGACTGGGTGTGGTGGCACGTATCTGTCATCCCAGGTCTTGGGAGGCTGTAACTGGCAGATCAGTACAAGTCTGGTCGAGATCCTGAACATCCTGTAGACCCTTCCCTAAAATATAAGAAGAAAGAGAGAGAGAGAGAGAGAGAGAGAGAGAGAGAGAGAGAGAGAGAGATTGGAATCTGAAGTGGCATCATCTTAGCATTTAGAAGGTTGAGGCAGGAGGATATTCAAAGTTCAATGCCACCCTAGACTACATTGTGTCTTCAAGATCAGCTTAAACTGTATATTGTGACATGTATCAAAGAATAAATAAAAAAAAACAAAAGTAAAATAAATGTGGCTACTGTAGTTTTGTATCCTGTACAAACTAAATAAATCAGTTTTGTGTTATTCTTCAAGGAACCTCAAACAACAATTTTTTTCAATATCTGTAGTGTTTTTTTTTTTTTGAAATTGCTATTTAGAAGTAACTTTGACCAGTAAATATCAGTGAGGGATATATAAGATTTCCACACTTGAGTTTAGTCAAAAGGCAAGGAAGCAATGATATAAGATTTCCAGAATAAAGATTATTCTACCAGTTTTCCAATAAAATGTTCAATTTTTATTATCTGTATTTCCATAGAATAGTTAAAAATTGATAACACAATTCTGAAGTACTCCTTAGGACCACTGCAAAAGTCAAAGGTGAATATTAGCTTGCATTGATTCCCTGAGTGGAAAGTAATATACTGTCCATTTAGTGAATATCAATTGTTTATAATGATGATAGATGATCAGACTTGTGAGTTTCATCATTTGGTAAATGAGGTTATCTTTGAATGACAATATGGTTTCAAAAATAAAAAAAATCTTAAGAATTCTAGAATTATGAAACACAGATAAAACATAATTTGATACCTCTGACAGTATTTTTCCTATTTTATTTGCAAAGCCCATGATTTCTCAAGAATTATCTAAAGCATTGGTTCTCAACCTTTCTAATGCCGTGACCCTGCAATACAGTTCCTCATGTTGGGGTGGCCCCAAACCAAAAAATAGTTTTGGTGGCTACTTCAAAACTGTAATTTTGATACAATTATGATTTGGAATGTGTATACCTGATATGCATTATGTATTTGTTTGACCTCTGCCAGGGTCACGACCCACAGGTTGAGAACCACTGATCTAAAGAGTATAGGACAGTACATATACTTTGTAACAAATTTCTACTGGAACTTAATTTAAGTGGAAGGGAATTTTAAATAGATGCATATACTTAGTGACTACTTTTTTTGTGAACAGGATCATAAAATGCAAGAAACTAGAAATGAGTGGTTTAGATTTGAAAGGCAGCAGGTTAGTGGAGACTTCAGTCTTAAGTAAATGTCAATATTGAGCAGCAGGCCAAGGATACATAGACAAATATTATGAATTCAATAATTCAATCAGAAGATGACATACTTATTATATTTTAGCTCTATCTTCTTTAGGATATCCAAGAATGGTTGGGTTTAGACAGATGAAGATGCAGGAGTTCCAAAAATCATACCCTTGGCAAATTAATATCTATATTAGGATCTATACTATCCCAGAGAAATAGTATAAAGTCCTCCAAAATATTAAAGTAAAACTAGTCCTAAGAAATATCTAGTAAATAGGATTTTAAATGCATTACACACAGTGAATTCATAATAGTTTAAGGAGACCGTATCCTACTTACCCTGATTTAATCATTTTACAGTATTACTCAAATTAAATGATTGTATCACATCAAATAAACATGTACCAATATTTCATTGTATATTTATCTCAGAATAATAAAGACAAAAATAACACTCAACTTATTTCATTCATTTATTTTGTTTAAATTTATATTCAGCATTTTCTTGCAGTTTAATTTTCAGTCTGATGTAATTAACTGAGAACTTGAAAAGAATACAAAAAGATTGTTACAATAAATATTAGCTCTCTTCAGACAATTTTAAATTGTATTTTTAAGTAAAATGTGATTGTTTATAAAACAATCCTTACTGTATTAATGTGTATATTTGATATTTACAATCATTTTGTTTTTCAGTTCAAAAATTAAATAATAGAATTAACTCTCACTCCCACAATTAATTACATATAAATCATCACAAAAAGTCCCATTGTCTTTAGTTAGTGATCGGCCTTAAGCAAAATGGTTAAAAAAATAGATGAGGACAAAAGTGTAGTGAAAACCAGCAAGAAAAAGCTGATTAAAAATGACTGCCTTGCCGGGCGTGGTAGTGTACGCTTGTAATCCCAGCACTTGGGAGGCTGAGGCAGGAGGATTGGTGCGAGTTCAAGACCAGCCTGGGCTACAAAAGTGAGCTCAAGGCCAGCCTGAGCTGCATAGCGAGACCCTGTCTCAAAAAGACAAAAAAAAAAAAAAAAAGAATGACTGCCTTTTGTGCAACATCAAGACATACATACCCTAAGTTTGGGTCTCCCTAAGTTTAATTCTCTCACTTCCAAAAGGAGTGCAATGACTAGGCTCACCTGTTACTGCTGTGAAGATCCAGGTCACCATAAGAAGGACTGCTTTAAAAGACCCCAAGCCACGCCTGTACTGCCACGCTACCCCTGGAAAGGAGAGTACACTCTGAGGCACAGCCCCTAGAACTCAAACTCATCTTCCCTGGTGATCCAGTAGAACAACATGACCCTGGGGCAGTCTGTCGCTTCCTTCTGGGGGACTGTCAACTCTATCTGCCTTTTCTGAAGAGGAGCCCTAAGTTATCATGACTAGAGGAGAAAAAGAGACAGACTATTGCTGGACACTGGCATGGATCTCTTAGTCCTTCCTCAACTTCAACCTTCATTCTAGTCATTATACCTCAATAAAAAAGTCATTAAGAAATACCTCAATTAAATAGCACTGGGGATAGCTCTATCTTCACCCATTCCTTTTAGTTATGCCTCAAATCCCAGCTCTCTTATCCTGGAGAGATTTTATCTTGTTTCAATATTACAACATATGCTCAGGTTGCCAGCTAATCAAAATGATGTTGAGACTGGATTTTTCAAATGTAACACAATTGTTCTTCATGAATAAAAATTTGAAGAGGATTTCATTGGCCAACACAGGTTTCCAAGGGCAAGCAGAAAGGTGAGAAAAAGTCTAAAAAAGTTGGCTACATAAGTGCCCAATAACTTTGGAACTGTAGACAGAGTCAGATCTTATCTTTGAAACACAAGAAGACTCAAAGCCCAGTGTTAAAAGGAAAACTCAGCAGGTCCCTTGTGGACACTCAGGGTCCGTATTCAAGACACTGAATGGATCACTGGTTAAATATGACTGAATGCTGTGCATGTCATGATTCATCTGTTTGATTTTTGATGTGACACTTCTAGTATTTTATGCTAGCAATAAATACAGGTATGACCTTTCAGATTATATATCTCAACATTGCCTAATGCTTTATAATAAAATATATTATACATTTTAATTCATGAAAAATAGTAGATATTATAAATATGTGACATAGACAGGTAGTTAGCATTTCAAATCTTTGTGTATACCACCCCATCTCTACTAAGAATAAGCATGACTATACGTTAAAATTTCATGATTTCAGTCAGCACTTGCAAGTTTTTTTTTTTTTTTTTCACAGAACTGGGGATTGAACTCAGGACCCTGTACTTGCCAAGCATATGCTTATTCTATTGAGCCAACTCCCTGACCAAGGGGTGGTTTTCAAATTCAAAGGCAAATCATTTCCTTTCCCTCACTACAAATATTCTGCAAATATTTAAATCTTAATTTTAAAAGTAAAGACAGTAAGTTTTGAGTTCAAAACATGCAAGTAAAAAATATTTACTGATGTCATTGTTTTCTTACAAGGAGTAGCCAGCATAATGTGCCATACTATACTTACATACTTAAAATCATTGACAATAAAAGATATTGTGTGTGTTTTTATGCTCAAAAATTTAGAGATAATTATTGCTAATGTTAGAGGACTTAGAACAAATTGTCAGGCTCCATCAGTAAGAGGTCTAAGAACTAGTGGACTATAATGCCACACCTTCAAAATAGCTTCTAAACTGACCTATAAACCCTTAACTCTCGTGCTTTAATTATCTGTGTTCTAAGTTCTCAGAAATGTTTTTCCTAGTGTTATACACAGCTGCATTAGAAATATATATTGTAAGCATTCAGACTGAGCAAGTTCCTCATATGGTGCCAGTGTGAAAGGCAAGACACCCTGCAACTGTGAGAGAGACAAACACTGCCACTGTGAACCGCACCTCAAGACCAAAGCTCAAACAAATGCTTACTTCCCTGGACATAGCATCTGGAACTGACAATTACCTTTTATTTTTTGCTAATTTAAAATTCATATCAGTACATGTTATTATAATCATATTGAGTATGTGCATGCTCATAATACAGCTTATTTCTTTTTTGTTTTTATTTTTAAATTTTTAAAATTATTTTTAATAAGAAATAACAGTGAGATAGTTTTAAAACACAAGAGGACAGCCACAAGAATTAATACAATGCATATTGTTGGCTCCATAGTAGTTGTTCAGAGTACAAGATTCAGACATGTTAACTTTTCTAAACACTATTGATATAAAAATTTCTTTTCAATGAACTAAGAGAAAGTAGTCGTACGCATAGTTCACCATTCCATTATAGTAGTGGGTTATCAGCAGAACTGGCAATGTTGGGAACTTTTGACTTGACCCTTTTATAGTTCACCATATTAATATAGCTTTACTTGTTTTACCTCATGGTTAAACATTTTTTCTGGATGGTTAAGACCAAGGTAAAGCAAGACATGTATAACAAAACATGTAACTTTTGTATCTGACCAGGTCAGTCAAATCCCCTCAGGATTCACCTTGAATTCATGTACAGCATTTCTTAGAACTTTTGTCAGTGTCTGCTGTCTGGATGAGTTGTGGTCATTGCTTGAACACTTTGCTCTCTGTGAAAGCCTGAGAGAATATGTTCTCTCTCTAGGTGACTCTCCTTAGGCACACTATACATCATCAGCTCCTCTCCACTGTGACTGACTCACAGAAACAACAGCTTATCTTCCTAATGGCCACTTCCTCCTTCTTCACAACCCCAGTCCTAGATGCTTTTCCTCACACACAAGGGAGACCCAATAAGCTCTTAAATGTCACTAAACCTGTACCTCAAACTCTACCCCTAGCAAAAGTCCACAAAATCTCAGCCGGCTTTGGTCTCAGGTCCAAATATTTCCCTGTATCAACAGTAGAGGCCTTTCTTATCTTTCCTGTATCTTTAAGCCACCAAAAACCTGAACACCATCCAAGATAAAAATGCCTGGTGTCTCTTGAGGACATTTACACAGAACCTCTGGAGGGTATCTCTGACTGCTGATCAACAATTATCACTCCTTTTAGCCTAAAGAAGCCAGAGTGGTAATTATTCTTTTTTGTCCCCACACAGCAGTTCAGGTTACTTCCGCAGAGTGGGAAATGTTGTAGGCAGCTGAATTATATAGAAATATTATAGGCAGTCAGACAGGGGTGAGCCCTTAGGGGACCCAGTATGAAAGACAAGATACCTTGCAATTAAGGAGAGACAGGCATTCTTGCTCTGGAGCAGATTTCAAGAAAAAAAGAGTAAACAAATACAGCCACATACCTCCATAGGAGTCGTCATCGGAGACCGATATTCTAAATACATATCAATCATTTGAAAATGCCAGGAATAGTCACTAACCCAAAACCCTTATAGGAAGAATCCCTTTTCCATATTCATTGTTGACTTGCTATGTGATTCACTCCCCTGTTAATCAATTTATGTGATTGTACTTGTGATCTCATTGGTTGACCATAGATTTATCCAACCTCATGTTCAAGTTCTCATGTTTTCCACTCTAGATCCACCTCACTCCATGATTTCGTTCTACAAAAATCCCTAGAAATGTCATGTTCCTTGATACCCACTAAGGTCCCCTTCAGTCCTCCTCTCAGATAGAAGTTTTCTTTCCCCCAGTAAAGATATTCTGCCCTTAACCTCCATTGTTTCTAAAAAAAACATTCTTTGGTTTTAGAGAAGGCAAACTTGTACCAGATATTTTTCAGTTTGAGACTTTCACTTCCCTTTATCAATTTTATTAAATATATTCCAAGAATTAATTGAAAGGAATTTGGAAATGTGATCCTGAGCCACAGTGAGATAGTAGTTACACGTCCTGGCCTCTACCACGACACAGTGCAAACCCTCCCCTGGCTGCCTTTGTCAATTAAGAGCTTATAAACCATCCCCAGTACCAAATAATTTAAAAATACTTAAACAATATACTTTTGCATGCTTAGAAATGCATACTATATTTCTAATTTGTTTGTCACTGTTCTAGCCTGGGTCATAGAATTGAATGCTCTTGGAGAAATTAAAATGGGTGAATAAAAAAATATGAATTAGTTATAGCTTCAGATAAGAGTTAAAAGGCACACATAGAAAGAAACGTGTGAATAAGATGTAAATGGCTTGATATATTGGTACATGCATGAGGACATTGATATCTAACTAAATGCATATCTGTTATAATAGCTATGTAAATATCTGTGATAATATCAATACTTATGGAGAAAATAAATTTTCTACTGATACTGAGAAGTGTTAAATGTACTAAAAGTTTAAACGGTACGGAAAAGTTATAAAATAGGTGTTGAGAATGCAGGGGAGAAAACACACATCTCGGTAAAGGTCACTAGTTTTGAGTATTTAAGGTCATCTGTGATGCATTTATGTTTTGAACAGTTATGTAGAATATGTGACTTCTCAGTTATAATCAGTTGCTCAGGTGACACTGTAATTATGCTATATTAAATTTAATGAGTTCTGATAATTATTAAGTATTGTAGGAAATTCCTTAGATGTGAAAACCCACTTTTCAAAGTATATATTCAAGTATGTAATGTCATGAGATTAAATGTACAAAACCATTTATTTGTGTTTTTTCAGTGTGAATGTAGAGGATGGAAAGTCCAAGATGGAAGTATATGAGAATAGAGAGATTCATAGTACAATTGGATGAGGGAAAAACTTACTTGCCTTCAATTACCTAATAGAAAATCTTACATTTATAAATTCCATACAACACAGAAATGAAGTGAGAGAAATCCTGGCAAATGTTATTTATACTTGCAAGAGTTCTATGTTTAAAATTCAAAATACCCTTTTATATCACTAGGTAAAGATTTTAATATTGTTCACAAAAGTAATTACTTTCTGTAGATCTTTCTGCCAGCTATTGTGTAAAACATTTGTCTGATCTTCATGACAGAAAAAAAATCTTCAAAGAAAATATGTGTGTCTTACACAATAGATATTTTATCTACTGTCAAAGAAATGCCTTTCTTTTATTTCCTTTAGAAGTTCTGAAGAAAGAATTTTTAAAAGAAACCTCCATATAATTGCAAATAATCAGTTTCTATATAGGTTATCCTGTACAGAAGAGAAATAGTTTTGTCACTCTTTTGTGATCCTTATCCTTTTTTACAAATGAGGCTTTATACTGAGAGGTACTGAATACTTTCCTTTTGTAACAGTTTAAAATGATTTTCTTAACAAAGTATAGTGTCTGTTTCTTAATTTGTACATGTACAAGCTATTTTTCTTTTAATTTTTTCCTAGGTTTCCTATTGACATGTTTTCCCGTACTTCATTATGTTTATACTGTGCACATGCCCAAACATGATTATTTGCTTATTTACATATAATATTAAGTCTGTTAGGCATTTCTTAGTCTAAACTGATATGTGGTTCTTTGTCCTTTTATTTAATTTTAGACTTGGTCTCATCCTCTGAGCATGTTAATTCAATTGAAGACATATTGATCATCCATTAGCCAAAAGCACATGAGTTCAAACCCATGTTTTCTATCCATTTCTATCAAAATATTTCAGATATTTATTGGGTTTATCGAATAATAGCTGTTATTTCTAAAAATGTCATTTTATTGTGCTCAATACCTAACATTTGTCAAAATGTATTCATATTATATTCAAATACATAAAGATTATTTTAGTTGAACTTCATTATATTTATGATCTGATTTATTCACATATAAAATATACAAATATATTTTATGTGTTTTATATAAAACCTTACTTGCTATTGGACATTTATGTGCCAGGGTGTATCTTACAGGTACCATAGAGGCACAAACCTCAAGTTATAACCAAGCCCACAATTTTAACTAGGTTATAACACTTAAAGTAAAAAATCTGAAGGCAAAAAGTACAGGGTGCTTCATGACGAAGAGGAAGAAAGTTTAAGAAAAAAGAAGTTTTCCTGGGTAGTGGTGCATGCCTCTAATCCCAGTGCTGTGCAGGCTAAGGCAGGAGTCACCACAATTTGGAGGCTAACCTCGAGGTCAGCCTGAACTGCACAGCGAGATTGTCTCAAAAAAGAAGTTGTAGTTTCAGAACCAAAATGACCAATAAAAATCCTAAGTGGATTTCATATTGCTGAATCAGCACTGTGCTTTCTAAAATTTAAACCTATTCTACTTTTCTTTATGTGATTGCCTTCTCATAATCCAAGTTTAATTAAACTCCCAATTTAGCAAAATGATAAATTGTAAAACATAAGAAAACTAAAGGTAAAGCTATCTACCCTATTATAATGGTGTTTGTATACTTAAGCACATATATTTATCTGTTTGTTTAAAAATAAACAGATAAAATAAGTTATATGAGTGCATTTAAATTACTTTTCAGAGGCTAGAGAGATAGCTCAGCAGTGTAAGCATGTGCCTGGTGAACAAAAGAAGCTGGGTTTGATCCCTGGTGCTGCATGCCATGACCGCCCTGGAAACACCATGCCCAGCCACTGAAATTAGGTGTAGTGCACACCTATAACCCTAGTATTAGGGAGGCTGAGACAGGAGGATCACTATGAGTCTGAGCTGCATAACAAGATCTTGCACCAAATTTTAAAAAAGTAAAAATAAAGAATTCTTTAACCTGATTTGCTTAATAACTTTCAACTATCAAAATGTGTTGTCCTTAAAAATGATAAAATGTGAATATATATATTAGGATTTATAAATCCAATGCAGTAAAAAATTAAGAATACACTCTTTCTTAAAATAAAAAAAACTAAAACTAAAAAAATAAATAGTAAGAATATGAATATGAGCCGGGCGTGGTGGCTCACGCCTGTAATCCCAGCACTCGGGAGGCTGAGGCAGGAGGATTGGTG